>JARQAB010000008.1:902500-1065000 GCA_036172955.1 Meloidogyne arenaria
ACATAAAAATAATGTAAATGAATACTTGAAAGATACGCCGACTCTATCCGTTTCCACCTCACCGGTTTCACGTCCTCTTTAACTCTCTCTTCAAAGTGCTTTGCAACTTTCCTTCACAGTACTTGTTTGCTATCGGTCTCGTGGCAATATTGAGTCTTAGATGAAGTTTACCACCGACTTTGGGCTGCGATCCCAAACAACCCGACTCTAAAGCACGCAAATATTGATCAATTATCTCAATGTACAGGACTTGCACCTTCTGTGGAACCCCTGTCAAGGGGACTTGTTTGAGACAAAAGATCAAAGATTACGGCTTATACGCTACACCTCATAATGCCTGAGGCAAAATGATTTAGCGATGGACATTTCCCTGTTCACTCGCCGTTACTGGGGGAATCCTGTTTAGTTTCTTTTCCTCCGCTTACTGATATGCTTAAGTTCAGCGGGTGCTCTCGACTGAGTTCAGGTCAAAGTTGTTTGATTTTTGCAGTTATATTTATACAATTAGGACAAACAACAACCCTCTTAAAATATAAAGCATAAATAGCATATATAAATTAAAGCTTTCGCTTTAAAAGAAAATGACCCTGAACCAGACGTTGCAAAGGGTTTGACCCCAATGCGGCAATATGCGTTCAAAACTTTTGTGCTCAAGGTTTCTGCAGTTCGCACAAATTATCGCAGTTTGCTGCGTTCTTCATCGATCCACGAGCCGAGTGATCCACCGATAAGGCTAGAAATTTTCGTTTTTTTAAAATATAGAGAAAAAAAGAGTGCTGGCGTCCTCACTTAAGAGGCTCATTAAGTCTTAAACTCATTAAAGAGTCCTAACATGTCACCACATATACAGCCACGGACGTTCACAACTGTATCAGCAACACCTAGACACCAGCGACAGCCGTTTCACAACAATATATTTTTGTTGCGAATTCAAATTTGAATTCAATTCTTCAGATTGTACCATAAACATGTTGAATGGATGATAAGAATTTGCATCAAAAGGCAACAAGTAGCCCGGAAGGACTTGAGATCTGCTACGTCGAGAATTATTTATTTTCCTATACATTCTTCTTTTCCATTTCCTGTGCAAACAACCACTTTATTTTACAATTCGCAAGCACAGCCACTTTTTCAATTTTACTCAACAGACAACCACTTTTCTAATATAATATGAGTCGAGGCGAAAAGAGAAATGGACCAAATGCAACCCAAGCTATGCGCCATCAAGAGAAAAATAAATGGAAAGAGAATTAAGCAAGAAAGAAAACAAAAAGTGGACGTAGAATTAGTAAAAGTGGTTGTTTAAATAGTATTAGTAGTTATTAGTAATGAATAAGAATTTTGGCATGACCCCTCCACACAGAGAGTATAGTTTTTTTCTATTTTAAAGTTTGTATTGACTGCAAATCAAGTAAATTGTTGATCATGAACATCCTCGATTTTTTTCAGTATAGTATCTTATTTTTTTATTAAGAAAATACATTCTTGCTTTGACAGTAATATTAAAAACAACACGTTTTAAAAAACAAGACTAATTTATTAAAGAATGCAGTGAAAAATTTGTGATTAAAATTGAAAGAAGTAAAATACCCCAACAAGTGTCGGCGGACCCAAACTAAGATGCACTCTCCTCACATCAAATATGCCCGCCCTCTCCGCGAGCATCCCGGACAATCCCATCCTTAAGAAATTTTTTTTAATTTGCCCAGTTATTACCCGGGTCACCCGTTGAGAGATGTACCAATACTATGGCCACTGAGTCCTATATATGGCAATGATTACCCAGTGGTCTTGAAACACCTATCACAGCGCCAGCCCGTCCAACAACCTAGAGGAACTGCTTTAGCCATATTCCCTATTGTTCAACCCAAGTCACAGCTCAACCCAAGTCATTATCACTGAACTTAGTCTCCCAAAAAAATAGTCTCCCAAAAATGTAGAAATTTTTCAAATGTAAAGAAATGTAAAGAAAAGTGTGTAAAAAATGTAAAGAAAAGTTTTCAATGTAAAGAAAAGTGTGAAAAAAAGTTAACCACAATTCCCTTAACACTAAAACTTACAAAATGTTTACGGTTGTTGTCGAACAATGTTTCAAAAATTCAAAGATTAACCTAATTTCAGTTCAAAAATTACAGCTCTGCCAATGTGGAACAGCCCGGGTAATCACAGCTTTTTAAAATATTTTCCTAATTTGCCCTATGTTATTCTCTTATACTTATTAAATTTGTTCATTTTTTAGTTTATTTCAAATCATACCCGCGAACAGCGATTTGCCTGCTCACTTTGTCTCTGGCATTAAATTTCCCTACATTTTACTTCCCTTTACTCAAGAAACCCGCCCGCCCACTTTCTCTTTGTTTTTTTGTGTCTGCTATTTTTCTTTGCCTTTTTTAATTCTTCACAACGCATGATTTTTTTCTCTCCAAAGTAAGACAATACGAAGTAAGCAGAGAAGGAAAAAAAATTGTGCATTTTTTCCTCTTCATTATATTCAAACACCCCAAAGACGCAAACTTTGACTGACTATAACTCGGCTTAAAGTCATTTTGCAAGAATACGGATATCACTTTGCAATAGGAAGTCGATGATTCTCTATCGAATGATACCAAAATAAATATCGAATTAGTAAGATGAGATTCCTTTTAAAGACATGTCCAATTTGCGATCTACTTATCCGCAAAGAGAAATAAATTATTTTCCAAAGGAAAATCACTTAGCAAGAGAGGGTTCTTTACCGAATAGTGTCAATAGAATTAACAAATTTTTGCTTAACGGCCACGATTATTGTATAAATAAATCTGATTCAATTCAGACCTTTCTCCAGACCTTCGGCAGAAGAATATCGGCCATCATTTCTTTACGTTCAAATTTACATGTACAAATGTTTTCTATAAACAGTAAAATCCTTAATCCCTCAAAATCCCCTTATTGGTTGGAATATAGGGGTTTTATTAAAGTATTAAGGGTATAAAACTTGTGTTTCAGTTAATGTTTCGGAACACTAATGTTTCACAAATTCAAATATTTATCAAATACAAATTCAAAGATTATTTCTCTCATAGTATGGAATAGCCCGGTTTAAAAAAATTAATTCCTTATACTTTATTCTCTAATGATTCTTATTTGTTCAATTTTTACTAAACTTCATATTTTTCCCGCGACAGCGAATTGCCTGCGCTTTGTCTTTGTTGAAAATTTTTCTTAAATAGTAAGAAAATAGAGCGCTTTTATTACGACCATACCGCGTTGAAAGTACGCCATCCCGTCCGATCTGGCAAGTTAAGCAACGCTGGGCCTCCTTAGTACTTGGAACGGAGACGTCCTGGGAATCGGGGGTGTCGTAATCATTTTTAATTGATCATTTTTATTAATTAATTTAAATTGTTCCGTTTACTAAAATAATTTTTTTAATCTTGCCTATTTTTGCCCATTACAAAACCAAAAGCAGCGCAGACAGCAAAATATCCAGTTTTGTCCGCAAAAAAAGTCAAATATACCAAGGGATATTTGACTTTAAAAAAATATTTTCAATCAAAAAAATTTACAAAAAAAGAACTACAAGAAAGTCGTTGTCCCCATTCTTTAGCCTCTTCTAAATCGTCTGCAGTCATTCCAGTTGATGAGGCAAAACGTGGGAACTTCCACCTACGGGTAAAGTTGTTCCGCAAAGAGGAACGCGAGCGGTAGGTTCAACCAGCGGTTACAAAAAAGATTCTTAGACCAAAAAACATCAACAAAAAACAAAATTTTTATTTAATCCATATCATCACTTTCCTTTGCACTATTTGTTTCTTTCAATCCCACCAGTTCTGCCATACTTCTAAAGTAAGTACGGATTGGATCCCTTCCATAAAGGTTTATGGAAGTGAATAAATAGAATAAAATTAATCATATTTAAATTATTTACATAAATACAATAAAATAATTAAATTAATATATTCATAATTAAATTTATAAATCAAAATTTTGGATTATTTAGCATAATTCTAGGCGAATGTAGAGCTGAAGAAGTACCAGAATCCACAGAACCCCCAGCTTCCGTTTCTTCTTGTTTGTGAGGGGAAAGCTCGAATTGCCTTAGTCCTGGGCGTAAAATACTGTAGGGAGGGGTTTCTTCATTTTCATCTTCTTTTCGCTGTTTTTGACATCCAAAGTGTGCCGTTTGGGCATTCCGTCTATTATTGGTTTGGGATGAATTTTGAGCCCATATTTTGGGTATTGCATTAACTAGAAAATTAAAGAGTAAATATAATAGGCTGTAATGGCAAGAAAATAAAATCTCGATATAAGGGACACCTAGATTCCTCCCTTAACTCTAGATTCTTTGTGATCTCTGTTCGGCCCTATCCCGAAAGAAGGGTCGAATCGTTTTTTCATTATTTTATAACAAGGAAAATGGAGAAAAGAGAATAACTTTTTTATAACAAAAAGAGCTATCTTAACTCCTTACCTATGGGGTCTGTCGGTTTTTGCTGCTACGGAGGAAACCAGGATCTCCATTGCTACTAAACTAGGAATAGGTTTATGTTACTCAGGTAGAACCCAGCCACCCTTTGACTCCCCAACAAGGCGCACAAACCCTCCCCAACAAGGCGCACAAACCCCGCGCGAAGCGCGGGGTTTTTCCCTTCTTTGGGGATAGGGTCCTATGTTCTCTTTTAATCAGGGTTGGTTAAAACCGGCCTAAAACCAGTTGCTTGATTTTTAAAATTTTTTTAAAATTAAGCCTTGCGTTTTTTGACAAAATTAGTTTTTCAAAGGAATTTTAAAGAAAACGTTTTTTCAATTTTTATTTTTTATGGAAATCTGTTTAATTGAAAAAATCGTAAAATTTTAAGTTACAAAACTGCTCTTGAATACCCCTACTTTTCATATCACTCCGATTCAGTGATTCAGTTCAGTGATATATCACTGATCAGTGATACACATGATGTTCCCACTATTCAATCCTTATATCATTAAGCAGAGGGGGGTCCCGAGAAATAAATTAACAAAAAATACTTACCATGTAAAGCCATACTGTAACAACCACCAAACATTTTGTGTGATTTACCCTCTTCCCTTTCCTTACTATTATAGGAATATTCTTCACTAGCTAATCCAGATTCATTTAAATGTTTTATATTTTCCTCATCTTCAAAAAAATATTCTTCTTCCCCATTTCTATAATGTTCATTTAATTTATTCCATTCTATTTCTGTTTTTGTAAGCCATGGATGTGTTAATAATTGTTCTAATGTTGGACGTGAGAAGGGGTCGAAATTGAGACATTGAGTTAATAATTCGCGAGCTTCTAAAATTTTAAAAGATAAGATAAACTTAAGATTATCTTATCTTTATCTTATCCCTTCACCTCCTACATATGTTTTTCCTCACTTCATATCCCCTTTTAGGTAATTTATTTTCTCTTCACCTCATGCACCTCTCTCATCCACATGGGAGTGAATAATGAGGTGAAGGGAGACTCCCTCAAACACAATTTATTCCGTATAACCTTCACTACATATCAGGGCTATATTTTCTTACGCTCTCGCGTTCCACCTTCCGCAAAATTCGCCTTTTTTGGACCTTCCGCCTTCCGTCTGCCGCTTTTTAATTTTGTTCCGCTTTCTTCCACTTCAGACTTCAGCTTTTAAAAATTCAAAATTATACAGCCCTGCTACATATTCCTTTTAGCTATGTTCCTTATATCCCACTTCCATTCACCTCGGAAAATTGATTAAGGAATTAAATGTTCCCTTCACTCCAAAATATTATTCAAAAATTTTAAAACTCTATACCTCTAGAAACAGGCACATAAAAAGGTAAAGGTCCAAGTAAATGTGAAGTACAAATATCCCTCTCGTTTAGAAAAGGCAGCCTTCCATTCAACATATTATAAAGCAATACACCTAATGACCAAACTGTTGCTTCTTGTCCCAAATAGAGAGAATGGAGAAACCACTCTGTTAAGTATTTTAATTAATTTAGAATTTTTGGCGCTTATTTTCAATCTTTCAATTTCTTTCTCTCTCAAACTACCTATATTTTTTAATTTTAATATAATTAGTGATGAATAAGGCTGTGATTTATAGGCAAATGCCTTTTTTTCTGCGAGCTTGGCATGATGTAATCCGTTCAAAAAACGTGTTTTTAGCTTGGTCCGAATAGTTTAGCATGACTTTTAGTTTGCCTATTTTTGCCTATTTCGGACTTTTTCAGCCTTTTTGCCTATTTTGGAATTTTCGGTACTATTTTTGCCTTTTTTAGCGATTTTTCCTAAATTTTGTCTAAAAATCAGTGAAAAATCTAAAAAAATCATTCCCAGATTTAAAAAAATCAGTGTCAACTCCCATTTTTAATTTATAGTTCGACAAATTGAGTATTTTTACACTGTTGGACATTTTGAGATTAGGCATTTTGGTGTTGGGACATTTTGGGGTGGGACGTTTTGTGGGTGGGTAAGATTTGCTTTTTGTCAATTATCGACATTTTTAAAAAATTACACCATTTTTGCTCAAAAAATGATTTAAAATGACGAATAAATGGCAAAATGGTCAAAAAACGACGAATAGATGGTTATTTTCTTGTTCTTATCATAATTTTATAGGCTGATAACCTTTTTTACCTGCCTATTTTTGTGCCTTTTTTGGCTTTTTGGTGCCTATTTTAGGCGCCTATTTCACTAATTTTACTTGCCTAACTATCACAGCCTTAGTGATGAATTAGGAACTTGGGTTGTGAACAGAAAATTTAATTATTCACGACTTTCTCGCAATTAAAATGATTGGGCAAGAGTTTAAGAGGACTTTAAGAAGGAAGGAAAATCATCCGTCATCAGTTGCGATGAGGTGTGAGTGAAGCCCCCTAGCAATAACTGCCTGAAGATCACAGGTTCAATTCCTGCCCTATGGTCTTTATTAACACCTACTCTATTATTTATCACAAAATCAACAACTACCTGGAGGGCAATAAAGCCTCGTACTTTGAAAGTCTTGGTAACGACTTTTCTTTAACAAAGTAGCAGCCCCAAAATCAATTAATTTAATTCTCCCAGTATTTAATTCCAACAAAATATTTTCGTCTTTAATGTCTCTGTGTAATACCAACAATTTTGAACAATCTAATATAGTTTTTACAATTTGGGAAAATAAATATTTAGCCAAAGATTCATCCAAATATTTTTGTTGTTGAATAAAATCGAATAAATCTATACAGGGAGTTGGCCTTTCCATAACTAGTAGGTAACCTTCTGGTAATGAAAACCAGTCTAATAAGGTTATAACTCCGGATAGTTGATTACAACGTGTTAACATACTGAAAAAGAGAAGGGAGTTTAATTAGGTTGAAGCAAGATATTAAAGATATGCTTAAGACTAGAGGCAGGAACGGGAGGGTTGTACGAGAATCGAAATAGATATCTCGCTAAATATCCATCTTGATAACCGAGATTTTTGTTCGAGATCTGGTCTCGATCTGATCTCTACTCAAAATCTCTATTTAAGATTCGTTTTTCTTAAAAATGTGTGTTGAATTTGAGTTAGGAAAGCTGCCTAGCAATACTCTCAAGTTAATGATACAATGGTCGTAGGTATCTTAGAACGAGGTGAAAATGTAATAGATTAAAAAATTCTTTAAAATCAAACCAAATTTCCATAGGAACCCGTTGTTCTGCCAAACGACCCCATTCCCGAACATGTCGACGTTCGATGAATTTAACTGCTACAGGCAACATATCAGACTATTTTTAAAAAATATTTTTAAACTTTTTTTTTCTTATGTTTTGAGTTTATAGGTTAACCCGTTAATTAAGGTATCGTTATATAGGTTACTTCGAAGGGGCAGATTCTGAATTTCTAGTTAATTTTTTTAATTAATAAATTCCTTACCAATCTAACACCTTTGTAAACAATCCCAAACCCTCCTTGTCCAAGTTCTCCTTTTATTTTATACAAACGTTTAAATTTTATAAATCCTCTGCCTGTTAAAAGCTGCTTAAGTTGGTGTAATTGTTGGGAGGCTAATTTTTGCATTTTTCTAGCCAATACAGGTAAAGGCATTTTTAATTTAATTAGATATCTAGAATTACAAATTGTATAAGTAGTATATCAGAATAATTACAAAGCCTAATTAAAATTACAAATCAGAAATCAGAATTAAAAAATACAAATTAAATAAAAAATCAGAATTATAAATTAAACACGAAGCGAAAGTAAAAACAACTAGCAAAATCAGAATTACAAATTACAAATCAGAAAAGCAAAATAAAAATCAGAACTTGAAATACAACTACAAAGTTATTAAAAAACCAGAATTAAAAATCAGAATTACAAATTAAAAATCAGAATTTAAAATAAAAATCAGAATTTAAAATAAATTACAAAATGCACAACTCGTTTAAAAATCAGAATTACAAATCAGAATTAATAAATAACAATAAATAAATAAATAAATAAATAAATAAATACAAATCAGAACATTACTCACAATTCAACTATATTTATAGGGTGTTTATAATTGTAGTTTAGTGATATTTATGATGAGATTATTAAACTACAATTTATTAATCACAAAAATAAAATAAAATAACATTTTATTTTATATTTTATGAAATAATGAGAGATCAACAAATAAATTGATAAAATTATTATTATTAATGTTACCACAAAATTAATTTATCATTGTGGGGGCGAAATATGATTTTTTAAAAATTGATATTTGATTCTTTTTTAATTAAAAATTAATTTTTTTAAAATATTTTTCCCTTTCCCTCTTATAAATAATTAAAAATAAAATTAAAAATCGAAAAGCCCCAACAATATTTATTTATAAAAACCACAAAAAAGAGCGCAAAATAAATAAATAAAAATATTATTAAAAAGCTAGATCAACAACTAGCTACTTCTAAAAATATTAAAGAGAGAGAGGAAGAAAAGAGAATGAATGATTGGTCAGTCAATAAATTTAAAAAATAGTCGTCTACAAACACCTTGCGCTATCCAATTTCGTGTTTCTTTTTTTATTTATTTAAAGCTTTTTTTATTGTTTGACTTGATTTTCTATTTTTGTCATGTAAAACCGGACGGAAATATATTTAAAAATAATTTTCTATAGAAAAGAAAGTCTCAAGTTTAAAATAAAATCAGAATTACAATTAGAGAAGGAGATTGAAAATATTAATTTACAATTGAGAAAATTAAAATCAGAATTTACGCTTATATTTTACAATTACAGATCAGAATTTACAATCAGAATAAAAATGAAATAAAAAATCAGAATTTCATATAGGAATTATTAATCAGAATTTACCCTATTATGAACAGAATTATGAGAAATCAGAGATTAATCAGAATAATGAAAATTTTTAAATCAGAATTTAAATTAAATCAGAATTTAAATTAAATCAGAATTTAAACCCGATGAGATTATAAATTCAGAATTAGAAATTACAATCAGAATTAACCATTAAAAATTTAATCAGAATTTTTATAATTTTATACTCTTGAAAAATATCTATCAGAATAAAAAATGAATCAGAAATTTTTAAAAGAAATAAATTAAAAATACAATTAAAAAATTCTTTCAACAAAATTTATTAAATTATTCATTAACGAATTTATTAACTTTCTAATTTTTAAGTTTAATTTTTTGCCTGTTTTCAATTTACTGTTTAGAGTTTCTAGTTAGTCATGGAAATAAATCATTTAATTTATTAATTTTTTATTAGGGGAAAGTATGATTTTATTGTTGAAATGAACTGATAAGAGACAACAAAAGTATATATTAAATTAGTTTTATCTTTTTTTTTATCAAATGGAAATTACAAATCAAAAAAAGAAAGGGTCAAAAAAGGCTATAAAATGTTATAAAGTTTGGAAATAAATAAAGACACATGTTCAAACAGAATAAGAGAAAATTAAAAGAATATTAAAACAATAAAAATTTATCAGAAATTGTAAATAGAAATTAAAAATTACAAATCAGAAAAGAAATATGTACAAAATAAAAATACAAATCAGAATTTAAAAAATAGTACAAATTTAGGAAAATAGAATTACAAAATAAAGACACAAATTACAATCAGAATTAGTTAAAAATATTATTAAAAATCAGAATTAAAATTAAATCAGAAATACAAATTAAAAATACAAAAATACAAATTACAATCAGAATTACAGATCAGTTAAGAATATTATTAAAAACCAAAATTAAAATTACAAATCAGAATTTAAAAAAATCAGAATTAAATTACAGAATTACAAAATAAAAATACAAATTACAAAAAATCAGAATTAAATTACAAATCAGAATTACAAAATAAAAGAGTTTATAAGGTATTCTTGTTGCTATTTTGGTATGCAAACGTGACAGAGTTTATGTGTGACACTTTCTGCTGCAAATTAGTGATTAATTGTCATAAATTGAGAATTTTACATATTTCCCCGTAGATTTGCTACATTTTACCTTTAAATAAAAAATATTTCCACGCATATTTTTTAACCAGTTGTTTAATTAATATAAAATGCTATTAATATTTAATGAAGAGAGGGAGGGAGGGAGGTGATTGCGCATTCCTTTGCTTTTTTGCAAGGACGAAGCAACGATAAAAAAATAGAAAAAAGGCCAAAAGGTATCTAGCACAACAATCAAAAATATTTATAAATTACTGAAAGGAATTTTCATTGTGTAAATTATTTTAAAAAAATATTTAATTTAAAAGAATTGTTAAAAATTAGAAATAAATAATTAAAAAATATTAAAATAATATTTTACAAAAGTAATTTCAAATAAGAATTAAAATGAATTACAAAATTAGGGTTGCACCTGAACGCTCAATAATACAAATTTAAAAAAATCAGAATTACAATCAGAATTACATCAGCATTAAAATCAGAATCAAAATCAGAATCAATGTCGGGGTACGGGGTCGGTGCGCAACTCTAGTACAAATACAAATCAGAATGAAACAATAAAAATTACAAATCATAAATTAGAAAAAAAAATCAAATCAGAATTTGAAAAATCAGAATTACAAAAATAAATTACAAATCAGAATATTATGAAAATCAGAATTAAAATCAAAATTAAATAATATAGCAATAAAAACAATATATAAAATCAGAATTACAAAACTAAATTACAAATCAGAATTAAAAAATAAATTAAAAATTCTAAAAATAAAGAAATGCAAAAATAAAATTACAAGTACAATAACCAAAAATAAATTTTTATCATTAAAAATAAAAATGAAAAAACAGTGAATAAGAGGTTATATTAATGCTACTTAAAAAATGTTTTTGTCAATGATAGTCAATTAAATTGGCGATTAGCCGTCACAAGTTTTTTTTTTTGCAGAACTAAACAACAACCACCTTCCCTCCCCTTCCCCCCCCCTTTTACAAAATGAAAAAAAAAGAATTTTATTTTTATTCTGTCCCTTTTGACTGTATTTTTTATGTTTTATAAAGAGCGTTCACTTCTGACTGCATCATAAACTGGTGGACTTTTTGATGTAAATTGAGAGGAAAAAATAATTTTTTTGAAAATAAAAAGTCCGAAAGAAGCACGCGTACAAAGGTTTTGGTTTTTGCTTTTATTTTTATTTTTTTACGTCAAATAAAGATTATTAACCATAAAAAGAAGTGTAACCAGAAATTTAAAAAGGAAAGAATTATTATACAAAAATGTTGTGACGACTAGCTGTTTGATTATTAAAAATTGTTTTTGTTGGAAAATTAAATTGTTAAAAAGTCAGAAATTTAATAAAATTGTAAAAAAAAGATGTAACAGAATATAAATTTAATTATGAATTTGGGAGATTATTTTTAATTTCCAAAAATTTGCCAAAAATCGACTCACACAACAATTAACAGTTTATTAAAAACAGAAAGTTACAATGTAGACAAAGGTGAATTGGGGCTAAAACAGGCATGGAAATCAAAGCTAGCCAGTAAAGATCCAGATTTTTGAAAAGCCTGGGCCTGTTCCTGTACTCTGGGAACAGGCCCAGGCTTTTCAGGCCCAGATCGATCTCTACTAGTCAGGCCTAGTATGATACAACTTGACTGGAACATACACTGGCTGTTTTACTTAAATATAGTAACATCACTACGCAACAATTCTGTTTTGTAATTCTTTAATTTATTTTTTACAACTTAATTCTGATTTGTAATTTTTCTTTACAATTCTGATTTTTAATTAATTCTCTCTTCTTTGTTGTCTCCTTTCTTTTGTCAATATTCTGATTTTAAAAATGGATTCTGATTTGTAAATTTAATTTTAATATTTTTACAATTCTGAATCAGGGCTGTGCGCCATGATGTTTTGGCGTTGTGTTTTGGCGCTGTTTTTGGCCGATTTTGGCGTTTTAGAGTTGGCGTCTTTTACGATTTCAAAAAATTGGCGTTTGGCGCGCCACGCGAAAATTTTGGCGCACAGCCCCGATTCTGATTAATAATTTGATATACTATATTTTTAGTACAATTCAAACCAAAACCTATGCATACAAAATATAAACAAGCTTATATTACTTCTTTTCTCATTGTCAAAACAATCTTAAAGCTTTTAACAAATCAACTTATATATTTTCAACCTCTTGAAAAGCGTTCAACATAAAAATGTGTACATATGTACTATTTGCTTGCCAATTCACCCCTTAAATTAGTCACAAAGTCTTGTTTTTTTTCTCGATCAGTTCTTTTTATTTATTTTTTACTTTTAAAAGAGAAGAGGATCGATGTTGGTCCAACAAAAATACATTGCAAAAATACGCGTTGAAAGGCTTTCCCCCCTTCTTATTTTCCTTCCCCCTCTCCCCCATCTCTCCTTTTTTACCTCAATAAATGCAAACATTCTCAAGTCTACTAAAAGGGTGACTGCCTTTCTTTCCTTCGAGAGTCAAGCATATAATAATATTTTTATATATATTTTGGTAGGCCCTCACGCTGATCTCCCTTTTCCCTTTTTTACCAAAAAATTTTTTTGTTCCTTATCCCCCACTCATTTTCTTCTTTTCTCTTTTTAAAAGTGTGTAGATAGGTAGATGTTTGGCCGTAAAAGAAAACGTACAAATGGATGACAAAAACCACTACAACAACCATCAAAGACAGCAGCAACGGCCCTCCCCCTATACCTATTTACATTCAAATACTTTCCAAGGACAAACGACGCCTGTGGCTGGGCCAAGCAGTAGACGTGAATCACCACAACAACCAAATTATTTGTGGCAACAATCGGAGGATTACGAAGAGAGGGAAAGAGATCAGCAAGAATATATTAGCTTTGTGAACCAAAGACGGCCTTATTCTCGAACATCTGATACAGCTAGCATTCAATTTTTGGTAAGGAATAAATATTCGACTCAAGTTTGTGGGGAATTTTTGCATCCCCCGTCCTAAACAAAATTTATTCCTGACTTATCACAACCTCTCCGAATTATTCCAACTCTCTTGTGCTATACCAGACATCACAAAATTTAATTTTGTGTCTTGAAGGTTGTTTTCCCTCCGAAGCGTTTCTCTTTATAAATAACATCATTTTATTATGATTATTTTTGGTATGATCTTTAAATATAAATATAACTACTTTATATTATTTATATCTCACCACTTGAATTAGTGTGGGATAAGAGAATTGGATGGGATATTTTTGGGAAGGATAAAAAGGCTATTTTAATTTTTACCCATTTAGAACGACGATAGATTACGTCAAAACGAGAGATCAGGCAGAAGAACTGCAGACAGCACTGGCATTGCTGGGGTGGGTGGAAGTCGAAGACAACTCGAAAGGGACGAACCTAAAGAATTGTTTGCCGAAGACGTTGCTCAAATTCGAGTTACCGAGGTGGGGAAATAAAGTCTTTTTAGTGCTATAAAGTGTTGATTATATAGACCTCTTTATATACCTCTTATTCAAACCTTTTTTTAGTTTTAGAGGTTTGAATGAAAAAATTTTTGGAGCTATTTACATGACTGTTAATTAATTTTCAAGCAATTTTCTTATTATTTTTACCCTTATTTTCGCAAAAATTCTCATTTTCTTTTTTACTCATTCAATTTTACGCTCCATTTCTTATTTAATTTTACTCCATTTAAATGAGTGCCAATAACATTCTTTTCTAAAATTTTTCTTTCTCTTCAAAAAAAAATAAACTACCTAAATAGTATCTTCCCAACAATTATCCATTCCCTTGAGTATTTTCTTTGAAAATCTTTAAAAAAATATAATAATCCTCGAAGGAAGAATATTAAAAATTATTTAAGGAACTTGACATTTGGGCGTGGTAGAAGTTGGCGCAAGTGTTTATAAAGTAGGAAAATGAGAACCTAAATCCGTAAAATTCTGAATGAATGTCTCTAGTAATTGTTAGCTAACTCCTTTAAAAATTTAAAAATTTTTGGTAAAATATTTCAAGAGTTATGGGTGGAAAAAAAGCTGAAAATGTTGTTTTTTATTCAGAACAACCCTTAGGAACTTAACTTTTTAAAAAAATTTTTCTTTCAAAAATTTTAAAAATTCTGTAATTTTAGGAACAACAGACAATATTATGGGGAATATTTATAAAAAATTTTCATGAAAATAAGTTTTCGTTTTTGAAAATCTTAATATAGCCCATTAGCAACCATTCTTGTGGTCCGCAATCTCCACGTTTTTTATTCAGAAATTTTTTTGAAAATTTTCAAAAAGAATTTTCCATCCAAAAATATTTTTTTTCTATAATAGAAAAGGAAACACCAAATAAAATTGACTTTTTTTCATTCCATCTTTTCATCTCCTTTTTTTCAAATTTTAAGAAATAAATATATATCGGAAAATTCCCTTTGCCCTAAAATTTAATACTTATTTGTTGCCGCTTTTTATTTTTTCTTGGCTCTTTATTCAATAAATATATTTATTTTTTTTCTTCTTTTTATAGCCCATCATTTATTTTCTCAATTTTTTCATTCCCTTTTAAAAACCTTTATTTTGTCTTCTTAAAATTTTTTTTAATTTTGCCAAATATTTCACAAACTCTCTCAGTTATCCCCCACCTTTAGGACCAACTCAGAATTGGGAGCAGGCCAACGTACCGCAAGGCCCAACGTACCGCAGAGCTATAACTTCGTTCAAAATAGTCGAATCCGGGACGCCTTGGTATGATTCGATGCATCTAGACGAGCTGAATCGAACCATATCAGGGCGTTTCGGATTCGACCATTTTGAACGAAGTTATATTTCTGCGGTACGTTGGCCTTGCGATACGTTGGGGGTGTACCCCTCAGAATTGTAGTATTTTCAATCTGGGATAAGCGGGAATGTGGGCAGATTAATAAAAAAACAGAAAATTTAAAGCAAGTCAATAACAACGGTCGTCGGCCAATGTCAACAACAAGCGGTGGAGGAGGAAGAAGAAGGGAAGGAGGAGGAGGGGAAAGAAGAGAAGAAGGTCAACAAAGTGAAGTAGATTATAGTTCTAGCGATTTTCAACATGCTAGGGCAGCTATAGAAGAAGCTGCTGCTCGACAACAAAATTTTAGAGGGCCTCCAGACAGATTAAGGCGTGTTAGGAGGATTGGGGATACAACCGTTGTAAGTTTTTCTGGTCAACTAAAATTTAAACATTTCCCTCAGAATATTCTCCAGTAAATTGGAGAATGAAAATCGTTTTAGCTTTGGGGAAGATTTCCTTTTAGAGGGAAGATATAAAGAATATCCCTCTAGCATGTTGGAAATCCTGTGATCATTCGGGATATCTAACTTGAGTCTGAATAAATGATCCAGAAAAGATATGGTGTTTTATAGAAAAAAGGAGAGAAAAAGGGGTATTTATGAAGTTGGAGAGAATTTTGGCCTTCCCCATAATTAGGAGTCGATTGGGTTTACCAACAATTTTCCTATAGTTTTTTAAATTAAGAATCCTCCCAGTCGTTGATTATTTTTTAAACTTTCCCTAATTAGATAACAGAACATCGAGACCCTTATTCTTTCTATTGGCAACTGGATCAATTAAAAAATGCCGAACAAGAACCAGCTAGATTACCCCCACCTGTTGATTATGTTTTGGAAGAGGAAGAAGAAGAGGAGGAACATGTTTGGAAAATTTTTGAATAATTTTTAAAAAAATTAATTTTCTAGTGGATAACAGAAGAGGAGGAAAGACAGCCGCCAGGCCCTCCCCAATTTCTTTCGCCCGATAGTGGTGTACATTTTGTTCCGAGAGGGGAACATGGGGAAGAATTGGAGGTGGAAGAGGAGCAACAAGGCCCTGTCTATTCGCCCATCAGAATTAGTGAAGGTGAGAAGAATATCTTTAACAAAAATTAATTTTTCTAGTGGAGTTACTTTCCAAGAAGGCTTACAACACTTGCGGACTAACTTTCGTGGACAGAATAAAAGTTATTGAACCTGAAAAGGGTTACGTCCGGTACCAAGGTCTAGGCATATATTAGTATTATTTTGGTGGCAGCGGATCTCGTTTTGAAGAAATTCTTCTTCTGAAAGCCCCAAATTCCCTCTCGAGCTATACCTATATTTATTTGATATAAACTGCTTAATAGGTGTTCGAAAATATAGCTTAAATTGGCTTTCCCCGCAGTTAGAAAAAACCCTTTTATTTTTTCCCCTAATTTTTAGACCCTTCCGCCTTCTCCCATTATTGGCATGTTGACAGTGGACCCCGTTTAGAAGAAGAAAGACGACCACAACCTCCACAACGACTGGAAGAGGCAAAAATAAATTTAAAACAAAAATTAATTTTTTTATTTTATTATAGCCAATTCCCTCCCCAATACAAGAAAAGCCCCCAATTCCCTCTCCCCCTATAATTTCTACAACAGACACAGCACAACAAACAACAATACAAGAAGAACCAGTTAGACAACCTATAATTGAAGAACATGCTTTTAGACAAACAACAACCAAAAAGAGAGTTGATTTAGCTGAAGAAGAAGAATTTAAAGATAAAGAGGCTATAGATTATGTAGGTTGAATAGAGGAGGATGAATATACACATAGGGAGATAGCTAGATGATATGTAATGACTGGGAGATTGGGATATATGGGGTGATAATATAGGTGGGATATGTTGAAAGAATAGGTTGAAACCTGGGATAAATTGGAGGTGAGATAAGTTAGAAAGAGGATATGTGTTGAAGGGATAAGACAGATATGGGATAGGTAAGAGGAATAAGAGATTGGATATGTAGAGATGGACAGATGGGTTATTTGGGAGGTGTAAGAGAGATGGTGTAATTGGTGGGGAAATCATGAGCTACCATTAAAAAATGCCCACAATATTCTACATACCGTATTATCTCTAATAGAATAGCCCCCTCCATTTGAATGGCCCCTGGAGGATTATTGAAAAATAGAATAGCCGGCCATTCTATTAGATTTTATTTTAACAGCCATCAAGTCAATTCAATGTCCGCTACCTTGGTCATTTAGAATTAAAAGAATCAGAACTAGAAGGGGTTGAAACTAGTCAAGCAAGTTTAAATAATGCAATAACTCGTTTACGAAATGAAATTGGAAAAGAAGCTATTTTTGCGATTTTACCTGATGGAGTAGAAGTTCAAAAAAAGAATGGAGAGATTAAAGATGGAGGAGGAGAAAGAGAATTGTTAGTAACAAAACAGCCTATTAGCAGAATACGTTGTTGGGCCGTTGGAAGAGAGAATCCAAGGCATTTAATTAAAATATTAAAACAAACTTGGGGAAAATATAATAAACATGAATATATTTACATACAACTTGTAAAAACATGTTTATACAAAGATAAACTTGTTTATATAAAAATAAACTTGTTTTTATAAAAACAAACTTGTTTATATGAAAATAAACTTGTTTATATGAAAAATAAACTTGTTTATTTAAAAATAAACTTGTTTTTATAAAAACAAACTTGAAAACATTTAAAAATAAACTTTAAATAAAACAAGTTGTAAATATTTAAAGGGAATTCACTTTTGTTGCTCTGGACAAAGGACGTTTGCTTTGTCATGTATTCCGGTGCGATCAACCTGCTAATGCAGTGGCGGAAGCTTTGGGGAATGTCTGTAATACTTTAATTAGACAAAGAAGCCAGCCAAGGCCTAGTTCACTTAATGGTGGTTTAAGAAGAATAACAAGTGAGAAAATAAACTTGAATTTATGAAACTTGAAAGAATAAACTTGAATACATAAAACTTGAATTTATGAAAATAAACTTGATTGGATATATAAAACTTGAATAGAAACGAATATACAAAACTTGGAGTAAAAATAAACTTGAATAAAAACATTAAAATACCAACATTTTTTCAAGTTTAATTATTTTTCAGGGCAATCAACCCCTATACTTCCCTCGCCAATTGAAGAGCAGAAAAAAATTATTCGTTGCCATTTTATTGGAGTAACTCAAGGTAAAATAGAAAACTAGAACAAACTTTATTTATTTAAGTACCCCGTGCCACTGGAATAGAAATGCTCAATGAAGCAGTTGACCGACTACTAAAAGAAGTACGAAAAGAACGCTGGACTCTTGTAGATGTCCACATATCTCCCTCAGTTATAGCTATATTTGAAGCTAAAGGTGTTAAAAGACAAATTGCTTCATGTCGTGTTCGTTACCTCTCCTTTTTGGGAATTGGAAGGGATACAAAGTAAAAATTGAGAAATTTCAAGGACACAAAAATATTTTTCCTATTTCCAGGCACTGCGCCTTCATTGTAGCTCAATCCGCTGATCATTTTATTTGTTATGTCTTCCATACCGAACCTTCAGCAAATTCATTGGCTAAGACAATTGAGGCGGCTTGTAAACTGCGATATCAGGCAAGTTTTCTATTTGAAGCCTCCTTTTACATGTAAAAATAATAAACTTGAATTTTAAAACTTGAATATAAAAATTGGTTAATATAAAACATGAATAAATTAAATATTGAACATTCAAACTTGAATATATAAAACTTGAATATTATACTTAAATTTAACTTAAACTTGAATATTACTCAAACTTGACGAAGAATATTAATAAACTTGAAAACTTTAGTAAATAAAACTTTAATTTGAAAAAAGTTAAGAGTAAACTTATAAACTTAAGTTCAAACTTAAATTTTTCAGAAAGTACTAGACGCACACTTAACTAGTCCCAACGACCCTTTATCCCGCTCAATGCCAACGTTGGATGAATGGAGTATGTAAAATTTGTTTTAAAAATTTAATTTTATTTAAATTTTAGACCAAACACAACGAGGCACTCGTTTCTAGTCAAAATTAAAATAGAAAATGACCAAAAATTCTTTCAAGTTGCCTTTAAAAATCTTATGAACTATTTCACTAGTCCCTTACAGAAAAAAATCAAAAAAAATTCTTTTCTATATCACCAATTTTATTTTTATAGCATAAAAATACTTTTATTATATCGCATTCTATAAGAGGAATATTTGGATGGATTTTTGAGAGTAATTTTTAAAAAAGCGATGATATTTTCTTAAAACAACTAATAATTGACCATATATAGACTTAAAAAAAGGCATTAATATAAACAAACATTTTATTTTATTTAAAAAAAGCAAAGAGCGGATTTTTAGGGTTTTCGTTCAATACATTTAAGTAAATCCAAGTTTTGGAAATGACCGGGAAGTTCAAAAATGACTGAGGCTTGGACAAACGAGATCCCAACAATAGCAAATTAGAGATTAATTTCGATAGACCTTTAATTCAGAATTTTTGGAAAACCCGGGCTTTTTCACTACATTAGAAAGAAAATCAAGGTAATACTCTTTAAGAGAGTTAAAAATATCAATCCCTCTGCTAATTAAAAGCAAACTAGATTAATTTACAACCTAAAAATCCGCTCTCTCCCAAATAAAAGCAAAAATAACAACGGGGTAGATGTAGTATTTAGTAAAATAACCATAATATATATTTTGCATTTAGAAAGATAATAATAAAAATTTAATTTTATATAAAAAATAATCACCAGCTTGAATACAAATAATAAGAAAAAAACAAATAAAAATAAATTTTTGAGGATTTGATAAGCAAAATATCTCTACTTATTTACCTATTCGATTGTACTAAGAAAAAATTGCGGTTAGGGATTAGAGAGAGGGATGAGAATAAAAATAAATGAATCTGATTATATATCTTTTTTAAATTAATTAATTGCCGTTTTATTTATGGTTGACAAAAATCGAAAGGAGGAAAGAAAATTTCTCAGACTTTTAGAGAAAAATAATATACCCCGAGATTATGAAAAATCGAGAATTTCATACCTCAGAAATGTTAATGAAAGGATTTTCTTGAATTCGAAAAAAATTGTTTTGAAATTTCAATTATAGAACTTTTTTAGATTTTCAAACATTTATTTGAAACAGTCAGTTGTCCAATTCTGGGTTGAACAAAAAATTGGTAAATTACTGGAACGTGTAGATAAATGTTTCAGAGAGTCAAATGTTTATTTTAAATTTCACCCAAAATTAAAAGAAACAAAACCAGACATTCCCAACATTTTAAAAAACAAAAAATAAATCCACAATAAAAAAATAAAACGGCAATTAAAAGAAAATCAAAATAAATTTAATATAAAATGAGGGATTATTTTTTAGAGGTGAAAGACCCGTGGTATGCTTGTTTTGTTTGTTGTTTTTATTTACGCAAAATGCCCCGCTTCTGGCAAATATGTATACTTTTTATTTTTTCTTAAATTCAAGTCTTATCCCCGTATTCTTTTTTCAAACATTGGACGGTAGTTAGCAAAAACTCTGCGATAGTAGACAATCCAGAGGTTGGTTTTAATTCACAACATAAATTGGTAACTCGTTCAAAAAATTCTAACAAAAAAATTTTTTATTAATTAGTAGATCGTTATTCTGAATATATCCCCCCATCCAACGATCGAATAATCCGAAATTTTAATATAGGTATAATAAATAACACAAGGAGTCAATAATTGAAAAAAGAATGTTTAGCAAACGAACAGGAATCGAACCTGTGAGCTCCAGACAATCTATGCTAGGAGCTCAAATGCTTTAACGACTGAAATGACGAGATGATGACCTTATAAAAATAATTTTCCCAAACATTATCCACATCCAATTCAAATTTCAGTCTTATTAGCCCATAAGTTTCCCTTGAATCGATCCCAAGGGGATTTCAATTTTTTTATTTCAATTTCAATTCGAATTTCAACAATCCCAAAATCCAATCCCAACTAACTACAAGGGTTTCAAACTTTTCAAAATTAAAAATAACTAAACAACCACACCTTTACATTCTTGTGGAGCATGAGATTCCGCATCATTCCACAACTTATCTGACCACATTAAATGATTATGAATTTTAACTTGTTGAACCATGATATTGTACATTTCTAACGGTAATGTTACCTTCAAAAAATAATTTTTTAAAGATTCCCCCAATTTTTTTTCACACCGTAGTTTGGGAATTAAAAGAGCTAGGAGTAGAAGAACCAGGTGAAGGGGTTGTTGTTGAACATGTAGCTGCCCCACCAATACCATTTGTTGTTAATGCTGTTCCATTTTCATTTATTCCATTATTGTTATTATTATTATTAGTTGTTGTTGTTGTAGCTCCTCTACTTGTAGGGCGTCTGCTAATTGCAGGATTTTCTTTTTCATATTGTTGAAGAATTGTATAATTTTTTAGAGCTTGCTAAAAATTAAAAAAATTTTATGAGGAAATAGCTAAAAAGGTTTGAAGGATAAATGGGGTAAAAACCACAACACACATCTAGGTTCGTCAAAAAAATTTTTTGATTCCCCGAAATTTCGCTGTAAAAAATCGTTCGCCGTCTCCGCCCCCCCCCCCCCGTGGCGAAAGAAAAAATTTTCCCGGTCCCCGCCCCCGTGGCGCTGCCTCCCCGAAAATTGTTCCCCGTGGCCCTCACCCACCCCCCCCCCCGTTCAATAGAAACTCGGTTGCTGATTAAATGGCCACCAACGATCCTTTTTGCTGAGGGTATTTTGAAAATGGGAGAAAAAAAGAAAAAAGGATTTCTGACAAATAAAAATATTTTCTATAAAAAATCAAAAATTCACCCCAGAACGTAATGAGTACAAATTATAAGCCAAACAAGCAGAAATCATCATTTGTAAATATTTTAAACGTGTACGTATTGAAGTAAGGAATTTTGATTCTGCGATTTTTTGTTTTTTGAAGGAATTCCAAGAAGAACTATTAAAGAAAAAATTTTTTTTTTAATTCTTTAAATTTAAAATTTATACTTGAGATAATTAGTATTTTCTGCTATTGAAGAATGCATTTTTTCTGTTTTAGAAGTTAAAGTTGAGGAAGCCATTATATAATATGCAAGTGATTCAAAGGAAAAGAGAAGTTTCAAAATTCGATCTCCCTTAAAAAATTTTTTTTTAATTTAGTTAAAATAAAGTTAGACTAGTTTTTCGTCAAATATCGTAAAAACTAGAAAACTAGAACCCGGACGGAGGACTCGGTCGATATTTTTCGATAATATCGAAAAATATATATCGAAAAATATCGTATCGCCGGGCTCTAGTAAAAACTACATCAGAAAGACACCCTTTAAATTAGAGTACGGTCGAGTATCGAGTAATTGGGAGAAAAACCGAGCGAGTACCGAGTAACAGACTCAGTTTACACATAACAGACTCGGATCGTCCGCCAAGTATTAGGAGCCCGAGTAAGGACGAAAAAACCCCGAGCGTCTGTTAAAACTGGGATAGAGCAAAACTACCCGGACGTACTCTACTCTAAATAGAATGACCCCAAAGTTTCTCAAACCGTTCAGAATAAATTAAAAAATAGAGGGGCATGTTACACAGTTTTAACAGACGCTCGGCGTTTTTCTTCATTAGTCGGACTCGAACTTGGGATCCTAATACTTGGCGGAGGATCTTAATACTTACTCATAGGTTTAATTATTAGAGAGGTTGTTCACAAAAGAACAACAAAAAATTTAGGAGGCCTTACGTTAATTAAAAAAAACCAGAAAAATCCTTTTCAAACCTCCTGATCGCTTCTTTTTCGAATATCACGAGCATTTTTTTGAAAGAAATCAAAAGGTGGCGATTTTCCGTCAGGTGTTGGAAATCCAATTTTGAAGTCACAATCAGAAATATTTGTTGGTTGATCAGACTGAAAATGTTTAAATTTAAAGGATCATCTGCAATAATTAAAAATTTTTAAAAAAATTTTATTAAAAAAATTTTAAAAATTTTATAAGCGTAGCCAGAAATTAATATTTTTTTTGTTTACTAGGTCGGTTCATAAAAAGATTGTTTTTTTCAAAAATAAATATTCCAAAAAAATCGAAAAGTCGGCCCTATCTGAAATGAGGTGCGTAATCATATTTTTTCTCCTTCTTTTCACAAGGTAAAAAGGGTCAGTTTTTCCTTAGTATTTAATTTGTGTTTGTTTTTCCCTAAGGAAAAATAATGCAGGAGGAAAAAATTTTTTACATTTTCTTTTCTGTCCGTGTTCGTCTCTGTCCGTGCTCGTACGTGTTTCGTCGGTCCGTCTTCGTCGTCCGTGTTCGTCTCTTTCCGTGTTTGTCTCTGTCCAGTGGTTTGTCAGTGTTTTGTCTGTCCGTGTATGTGTACAGACAAACACGGACGAAGACGGACAGAAAAGAAAATGTAAAAAAATTAATCCTCCTGCATTATTTTTCCTTAAGGAAAAACAAACAAATTAAATACTAAGGAAAAACTGACCCTTTTTACCTTGTGAAAAGAAGGAGAAAAAATATGATTACGCACCTCATTTCAGATAGGGCCGAAAAGTCTAACTGTACTAAATAATTTTCCCCGAGTCTTAACAACATTTCTAAAACAGAAAAAAGTTTGTGGATACCCCCTTTTAACTAGGGTTAGCTCAAACTTTGTTAATAAACAAAATTTAAAAAAACCAAAACACAATGACCGGTCTTTTAAAATTAGATTAAAAAGTAAAGACTAGACTTTAACGTCGAGTGAAATATTTAAAAAAATTACAATCCCGATAAGACAAAATTTAAGACAAAACTAATCTCAATTCTTAAATTTAAAAAAATTTTATTTAAAAAAATAAAACCATATTATCAGACTGCTGAGCATTCCCTCCTTCATTTTGTGTATGTTCAACATCAATTTGTGTAGTTGGTGTTGAAGCATTAGCAGTAGAACAATCCACACTTCTTTCAGATTGAATTTCTTGTTGCTGCTCTTGTTGTAATTCACCTTCTTCTTGCAATTCTTTTTGAGGATAAAATTTATTAAGCAATTTAGTTAAAGAAATGCTTCGAAGTTTAATTGAATAAATTGAAGTATTATTCTCTTTTTTAATAACTTTTTGACTAAAATATTGTTGTTGGTGTTCTTCTACATGCAAATCCTTATGACGTTTTGGTGAAATGTGTAGATGAGAATTGTCTTCTAAAAATTGAATATAAAATTACTTTGAAATAAAGTTTTGGATGAAAATCGGGTAGATAAAATTTTTTTAATAATTTTGTTTTTAGTAAATAATTGGGTATAGGAAGGGATGGCCTAATTAAAAATTGCTATGAAATACATAATAACGATGCCGCTATTTCGTCGAAACCAGGGATGCATCGGAGTAATCGGAATTCAACTCAACCATTATTTTTCCTCAACCCGAGACATCCCTGGTGTCCAACCCCAAATGTAAAATCAGTAGAAACCCCTAAAATAATTCTACAACCCGCAAATTTTATTAGTCAGAATTATTAGGTTAATACCATCTTTGAAAATTAATTGAACATAATCTCAAGAACAGAAAACTTTTTTAGAAAAGAACCCAAAGAAAACTAAATCTACAAAATTAAAAATCAAACCGTCCGTATTCGGTCTCTTCAAATTATTTTTTGATCCATTTTGGTCACTTTTAGAGGTAATAACAGCATTAATTTCTTGTTTTAAATTATCCAAAGAATCAGAATTATTTTCATTTAAAGAAGTAGAAATATTGACAATTGGCGATAGAAGAGGAGAAACACGAGAAATTTGTTCCAATATTGTATCCAAATCTGGCCCAAATCTGAAAAAATAAATTTGGGAAATAAAAAAAATTAAAAAGGTTCTTATTGTTAGCAATTTCCAGGTTTTTACGTCAAAACTCTTTTTTGCCTTGACATTAAAAGAAACACTTTTAAAGACTTTTAATGAAGAAAAATTTTAAAAATTTCTCCTTCATTCAAAGCCTAAATTAATTTTTTCTAACAAAACTAGTCTTAATTTTCGGGGAAAACCGCTAAACACATCAGTCGAGGTGACAACCCTAATCAATATACTACCCTCTCTTTAAAACAGATTAATTTAATAACCCTTTTCATAATGCTCCCTTGACCATTAAAATATTTAAATAAAGTGAAAGATGTTAAAAGTTAGCAGAAAAGTATCAAAAAAATAAAAAACAAAACTTTCAATGCATAAATACTAGTGTTTCACCGGAACCGAAATTTTGACCGAAACCTGATCCAATTTGAGTTCCGGTTCTCGCAACCAAAACCAAAAAACACTGGAACTTTCTGGAACCGGAACTTGCGGTGAAACTCTAATAAATCCCCAAGTAAGTAACAAAATTCAAAAAAATTTTACTTTTCACTTTTATTAGAAAATTCATCCTCTTTTGTTGCCTCAAATCCATTAGCAAGTTGATTAGACTCATTTTGTGCAAAGGTAACAGGTGAAAGAGGTTTAGATATATTGACAAGTTGTCCAATCATTGAATTAATATTTGAACTAGAAAAAAGGGAAATTAATGAGAAAGGTTCTTTGCCAGATTATGCGTGCCCTTACGTTATAAATAGGGGATTTGGTTGATTTTGAAAGTTAGATTTGGGCGTTAACTAGGGTTGCCGTTTTCAAGTCGGGCCGACGTTCGAGTCATTTTTTCGGGCCGACCCGACCGAGTCTTTTCCGGACCAAAATTCATGCCAGACTCAATCTTTCGGATCGGACCGGCAACCCTAATCTTAACGTTTTTTGTGTCAGAACTTATGGACACTTAACCTTGGATTAACAAACTTTTTAAAATCGACTAATAGGATAATCTAATTGTTAGTCCTAGATCACGTAAAAGATTTTGAAGACAAAAAACGTAAAGAAACTCAAACTCATGTCAGCTTTGAAAAAAGCAAAAAAAAATCAATTATAAAATATTGTGGGATACACAAACAGGGCAGGAACCGGAAGTTTTTTTTAACAAAAATCAAACCTAGATTGAGTTTGGTTATCGACATTTGATTGTCTCTCATCCCGTAGAATTTCAGTTTTACAAATTTTATTAGATTTATAGTTATTTTCCAACAATTTTGACTGTTGAGCAAATTGTTGTTGATCATCTGGCCTAACCACGAATGCAGAATACTCGCCAAAGATACCTTAGAATTAAAGAAAAAGAGTTAGAAATTGAAGCATATTTTAAAATTAGATGAAGGAAATAACAAATTACCCAGAGAAATAAACACAATTTAGAAAGGAAAATTTAAAAACTTGGCAGTCTACTTTTCCCTCATATTGCCTGAGGCAATATTTAATTTTGAATATGGGTAATTGATTAGGCCTTTCCTTGCTAGTGCGTGATATCCTCCATGGAGTATTATGGAAAAATAAAATTTTTTTGGTCTGTTAGAAGGATAAAGGCGAAAATTGATTGATTTGGAAAGTGATCTCTCGGTGATCTTCTAGACAAAACACACATGTCAAGACGATATTAGACAATTTATATAGGCCAAAGGACAAAGTTCCCCAGACTTTCATTGGCAAAAGCCTCCCAACATTAAAATATTTGTTTTAATCAGAGTTGTCTTTCCAAGAATGAAAAGGATTTTGGATCGAAAAATACCCAAAAAACTCCAACCCAAAATTTAGAAAAACACCTGCTGATCTGATCAAAACACACAAACAAAAAGTTCAAAAAAGAAACAAATATAAACTTACTATCCAACCGTTTTTTTACATCTTGTTTCGACATCCATTCACTTTTCATCATCCGTCCTGCCAGTCAAGACACCTAACAAATTAGAAAAAGAATCAATCAATACTCGTTAACAATTAAAAGACACAACAAAAGTTAAAGTAATTTTTGTTCCTTTTGATGTGTTAATAAATTTAAATAACGAAGGTAAGTAAAAGAAAAAATTGCTACATCCGAATAACGAAATACAGAAATGTAAAAATGTCCAAAAGACAAAAGGGTACACCCTTCTTTTTTCATCAATTTGTTTTACCCTCGGGAAGGATCCGGCCCAGACATGGATGAAACGTTTCGTTTCGTGTTTCCCTCTTCTTCTTTTCTAGCCTTAGGGAAAGTAAAAAAATTTTTGGCGTTTATTTGTCCACGAAACGAAACGTTTCGCTTATGTCTGATCCGGCCCAATTATTCCTGACAAATGAGTTTGGGATTCGAGATTTACGCGATCTCTGGAGTAATTCCTAACAATATTTTGTCACCGGATCTAATTAGGCTCCTGTGCCACTTTCGTTCCACAACTATTAACGAATTTAAAATTGCGATTAAAATAGTATTCTGTCCACAAATACATATTTTTTTATTTTGTAATTATTTTTAAAATTTTTATTAGCTAATTTTCAGAATGTTTCTTTTACTTGTAACAATTCTTCAATTATTTTTTATCTCTGCTAAATTGGATAAAATGACAAAAAGTTTTTTAAACTATATTTTTATTTCACTTATTTTTTCAATTTTAGATATCCAAATAACTTCAGAAGACGAAAAATTAAGAGATCAAGAAGGATATTTGGCAATAAAGGCAATTCATGGTGTTTTGGATAATGACCAGTCTGGGTCTATTGAACGCTATGAATCGGCAGATGTAGGTTTATATTGAGGGATTTTTAAGGGTTTTTGGGAGAATATTTGGGTAGGCAGTTGTAAATTTAGGGATGGAATGTTGCAGACTTTTTTTGCGGACTTTCCCCTCCCTCATTTCCTTCAAAGAAAGCTTTATTTTATTCGGTCCGTGAAAGCTAAAACTAGCAATAAGCAAGGGTCGATTGGGAATAACAGAGGTGCCGGAAATTGGAACTGTTGGAGATCGGAAATGGCTCAAAAGTCGGAAATCGAAATTCCGATCGACTCCTGGCAATAAGACAAGACAACTTTTAGTAGAAATCGAATTTTTTGATAATGGGACAAAAACAGTGTCTGCCACCTCTTCGCAAAATTGAATCAGCAATACTTCTATAACACTTAATTATGTAAATGCATTAAAAACAATTTAAATTTCCCTTACTATTTTTTTATAATTTTTCTGAAATATTGAATTTTTTAAAAATATTTCATCGTTTCTAAAAAATTTTTCAGTTTTTAACGGAAGATTTAAAATTTGGCGAATCTGAACGCGAAAAAAGAGAAAAAGCTTTTCACGGGAATGATGAGTCAATAACTGTTGATGACCTTTGGGATGCTTGGTTTCAATCAGATGTTAGAGAATGGGGTGAAAAACAAGGTTTTTCTTTGTTAAATATTAATCTTAACCGAAAATTTAAGTGATTGATTGGCTGGTAAATGGAGTAAAGTTGCCTCAATATGTCAATAATTTTATGAGGGAAGGAATTACTGGAATTGATTTTCCAAGGTTTAAAAAAATTTTTAAACAATTTTTAATAGAATCGAAGATTGAAAAATATTTTGATTACCCCTTTCATTTTTCATTTTTTTTTGATTTTATTCAAGGTTCAAATTAATGGTAGTTCTCCTGTTTTTTCTCTAAATTCATTCAGTTGCTAAAACGACTTTTTTTCAATTTCTTTATCCTTTTTGACTTTTACATATTGTTAGATTTTAAGTCGACCTTTCTCTATTTTACATCGTCTATTACTTATCCAACCAATTTAGAAAAGAGTACTGTTTAATTTGGTTGGATACTGCGGGGAAGGGAGGGGGATTGTTAACAAATCAATGGTAGGACTACATAAAATAGGGAGGGTTTCAACTGTTTTTCCTTTCCTCAAAAATTTTTTTTTTATTTTTCCAGATTGGCAGCTCAAAATTCATCAATATTTAATTCCCTGGATATCAAAAATTCTGTTCATCGGCAAAAACTTCAATTAAAAGCCTTGGATTTAGTTTTATTTGGATCTCAAGATTCTTCTTCGTTAATTAAAGATATTGCTTTGGCCTGTCTTTTAATTTGTTTAATTAGTTTATTGATTATATTCAAAGCATACAAAAATAGAGCAAAAAAACAAATGGAAGAATTATCGACAAGATTGAGTAAATTGAGGGATATGGAGACTGATTTTGAGGGAGTACATCAACAACAAAAGTTTGTTTATTTTTGAAAATTTTTTTCTTATTGGGAACACTTTAAGAAAGTTTTTGTTTAGTGACTTTAGGGCTAAAAAAAGAATTAAAATTCCCTTTCTTTTTCGGGTCCAACTGGTCACATTTACATTTTGTAAGTGAACTGGGAAACCATGTCTGGATATTTTTGGACTTTATATTTAAATTACTAGGGATATGATACTTAAAGATTGATCTCAATCCTTAAGGGATCGGTCCAATCTTTCTTTTTTGCTTATTAAATAATCCCAAATGAATTTAAAAAATAAGTACTTTAAAATATATTTTGAACAAAATGGACTCATCCAAAACATTTGAAAAATTTTTTTTAGTTTAATTTTGCAAAGGAAAAATAACAAGAGGGGATTTTACGAGTAATTCTTCTTTTTTTTTATTAAATTTTTTCTCAAAATTAGCTTTATTTTCAATCTCCATATTTAAACTAAACTATATTTTCAGATTTGAAGAAGAAAATAAAGTTCAACAGCAACAACCTACAGAAGATAGTAATGGAGAGGTTAATGCAGCAAAAGGATATAATTATGTATTTTTTGACTGAAATTAATTTAAAAAAATTTTTTTTTAATTTTAAAGAATCCAGTTTTGGATTTCGAAAATGAGCAAAAACTTTTGGGTGTTGGAGGAGGTGATTTAAGTATTGGAGGGATGGATGGTGGAGAACATTTCTTTTTTCTTCAAACTTTGCTTAGGCGAACTTATGAAATTGAATCAGCATATTTAGGTATTTGAATTATTTTTTCCCCATATTTTCATCTTATTTTACCTGGGCGACTGGATCCTTTTAAGGATATCGGTTTCAATAAATTATTCCGGTATCCTTTATCTCCCCCTCTCCCTTCCCTTTCTTTAGTTATAGAGAACCGAACCAAAGGACCAAAACCCCCGGAACAGAGATGCTCGAAAATTTTTCGTTTCGTGTACCCTCTTCTTTTTTTCTTTAAGGAAAATATGAATGACCATCCTCTTCTTTTCCTTCTTACCTATAGGCGTTTATTTTCGTCCGCAAACGAAATTTTCGTGCATCTCTGCCTCGGAACCTGAGGGTGAACAAAAAAGTATCCTTGCGGGAACGATGATAAATAAGAAGGAGGTAGAGGAAATGGAAGTATTTGGAGGGAATGTCCAATATATTTGTATATTATTTTCAATATTTTAGACAAACAACGGACAGATTGTTTGTTAGAAATGCGTGAAGCAATGGAATTGGTTGATAAAATGAGAAAAAAGCAAAGTAGTATAGTAAATTCATTAAAATTGGCAACTGGAGCTACTTCTGGAACTGACGATATTGATACAAAAATTTTTAGTTTAAAAGCTAGAATGGAAAAAATTAAACAAGGAATTGAAGAATTGGTGCAAAGATGGATGAAAATTGAGTCTCTTTGTGGTTTTTCGATTACTGGACCTTTTGGTAGGGGGATTTTTTTTAGTTTCTTTTGGTACTTTCTGGTTATCTCCCACCATTTCCCTGTTTACCGAATTTGATCTGTTATAATTCTTTTATGCTTGATCCAATACGAAGGAAACTCATATCATTCAAAAGTCCTCGATAACTACTATTTTTTAACCAAAATGGATGGATCAAGTCTGATCACTCATAAAAAGTTACAAGTCAATAAGTGCAAGAAATCGGTGTTTTTTACAATTATAAACTTGTAACTTTTTTATGAGTGATCATACTTGACCATTAAGTTGGTTAAAAAATAGCGCTTATCGAGGGCTTTTGAATGATATGAGTTTCATTCGGATTGGATCAAGCATAAAAAAATTAAAACCGATCAAATTCGGTAAAAAGGGAAATGGTGGTAGATAACTAGAAAGTACCTTGATTTTTTTCCAAAAATTTTTTTTTCTAAAAATAACTCCTTGCAATCTTCTTTTTAAAATCAAAACCCCTTTCAGTAACTGACAACATTTCCTCCTCACAAATTGGCAATTCAACTTCTAATAATTTTTCTTTTTCTCGACAATTTTTTTCTTTCCAAAATTTTTCTCCGATTCGTTTTTCCAATATTTTATTTTCCCAAAATTTATATTCGCAACAAGATTGTAATGATAATATTTCCCTATCTTCATCATCCCGTCCTTCCTCTTCTTCTAGTGATGCTGAAATTATTTAATCTTTTATTTTAATGTATATGATCACGTAAATAACTAATTTTAATTTGAAAACTCCGATTAAGTTGAATTTTACATTCTTGGGGGAACTGTCATGAAATTATTTTCGTTTGTCTTATCGAAGGATTATAGTGTCTTCGTTACTGGGGTTTTCAGATAGTTGGAAATCCTCGGATATACTGATCCGATATCCATACCGAAAATCTCTGGATATCCGGCCTTTTTTCGGATGAGGATCCGACAACCATATTCTCTACTTTCATAACCTTAAAGATAATTGTTTTTACATTATTTTTGTCTCAGGCTTTGTTTAGAGGGCCAGGTTCAGAGTTGCTCCGATCCTTATACCGACATTTTTGTGAAAATAGGATTTTCCGGTTCCAATCATGATTTTTTTTCTAAAAATTTCAAAAAATTTTAGTCATCAATTTAGTAACAAAACGAATTGGTGCCGAAAAGTTCGAAAGATTCTTATAGAAAAGAAATTTGTTTGTTTATGTGGTTATTACTTTTTGTCAAGACATTTTTTAAAATTACTTTTCCCTCTTTTTCTTAGCATAATCTTCATTTTATTTTCTTCCCAATTCCAAAATTTGTAAATTTTAAATTTAATTTAAGGAGTTGTCCAATCTCTCGAAACAAATCCAATTATGGGAATTAAACAACTTGAAAGGATGCGCCAACCCCAATTACAGCAACAACCACAATTACATAATAACACTTCTTTAGATGAATACCCTCCAACCACAATTACTAATGGGGGAGAAATTCAACATCATGAAAATGACCCTCATTTTAACTTTGGATATAAGTGAGTTTTTGGGGTTTTCTAGTACCTGTTGATTATCTCCACGTCGATTTATAGCTAACTATTGATATTTTACACGCTTACAAAATACTAGTGTGTTTCCTCGAATATTTACCCTGCGTGATTATTTTATCTATCTCGCTGGAAGGGATAACTGAGGAAATAATTTAAAGGTGTAACTTTTAGCTACAACTATGGTGTTGAAAATATTGTACCTTAATCTCGATTTCTAAATTAATTTATTTGTAAAAAACCAAACTTAAATTAATGAATGGGGGCTGAAATGGGCTCTACACAATTTTATATTTTGATAATTTTTAATTTTTTAAATTATTTTTTTTAATTCTCTAAAAAACTTTTTAAGACAACAACCGCCACCAACAACAAATTCATCATCATTTACACGACCTTTATCAAGACAAAGTGCAAGTACTTCACTGCTTAGCGTTGATTCTTCTTTACCCACCAAAACTAAACGAAATAGATTTAAACAATTATTTAGGCGTAAATCTAAAATTCAAAATTGATTGATTTTTTGTACTGGAAAGAGGTTAGGTTTGCTTTTAAAAACAAAACTGAATTTAGTTTTTAAACCAAATAAAGCTTTACGAGCATATTTTGCTCGTAACGCTTTTTATTTCTGACCTCCTAATCCATGCCAAAATAGGAGTATATGACTTTTAAGCGACCTTCGAATTATTGGTTAAAATTACAAAATTAAAAAAATATTTTTGATTAAAATCGTTTAGTCAAAATATAATTTTTTGACTAGATTTTTTGGGTTAATTTTTTGCAAGGTTTTTCTTTTCCTTTTAACATTTAATTCAAAAATATGTACATGACCTCTTTCCATCTCGCTAAAATTATTATTTAAAAATTTTAGACTAGATTCGACCAATCTATATTTTTATTTTAATTTCCCTTATTGTTGCATTCAAAATTAATGTATGTATTTAGCCTTATCTTTTTTTACTTCAGCTCCTTATTTTTAGAAAAAAATGGCAGCATATAAATTATATTTTTTGCCTTATTTAAATTAATCTTTTCCTCCAAAAATTTAATTCTCTTTTAAATGAATTTCACTTATTTTATGCCGTTCTTGCATAGATATTTTTTTAAGATTATAAAATATATTTTAAATATTTAAAAATTATTTTTTATTATTTTAATGTTGTACTCAATATATTATTTTTAATTAATTTCTAAAATTAATGCACAAGGTTTTTCCTTTTCAACGTTAAAACAAACTTAAAAATAATTTTTGAAACATAACTAAAACATCTTTAATCTAAAACTTGTAAATATTAATATGTTTTGGAAACACAAAGAGAAAATTCAGAGATACAAAGAAAAACAACGAACTTTAAATAAACCTGGGAATAATAATGTTTTTATTAGAACAAAAACATACTTTAAATAAACAAACTTTAAAATAAACTTTTTTCTGAACATGTTGCTTTCAAGTTTATTTTAAAGTTTTTAAAATTAATAATGTTTGTTTTAAGGTTGAATGTTGTGCATTAATCAAATGTTTTTGTTTTTTAATTTAATTTAAACAAAAAGTTTTAGCAATTAAAAATGATTAAAACAAGGAAAAGACAACGTGTAAAAGATGAATTAAATAGTGAATTAAATAGTGATATTGAAACCGAAAAAATTGACAACAAAAAATTCAAAATAGAGAATGAAGAAACAAAACAAAAAGTCAAAAAACAATTAAAAAATGAAGAAAAAGAAGGAAAGCAACAACAATTTAATGAAGAATCTAAAATCCAACATGTTATTCGTTTGTCTAATGTTCCATATGGATTTTTTGAGAAGGAAATGAATGGATATTTTAGGTGGGGAAGTTAATAAAAACATGTTGTTTTTGTTGAATGAAATAAACACTTGAAACAAACTTTTATCTGAACATGTTTTGTTTAAAGTTTATTATTTTTAATAAACCAACTTTAAATAAAACATGTTCAATTTTTAATATAAAACTTGGAAATATGTTTTGAGGAACAGAGCAACATTAAAACAAAAACAAACTTGAAAACCTAGTGGAGTAAAACTTACATTAAACAATAATAAATTAAACAAACTTTAAAATAAACTTTTTTCTGAACATGTTGTTTTCAAGTTTATTTTGATGTTGGTAAAAGTTCGAATCTTGTTTGTTTTTGTTTAAAACAAAGTTTTGCAACATTTAAAACAAGTTTAATATTTATTTTTAGTCAATTTGGTGATGTCAAACGTGTTCGTGTTATTCGGAGCAAAAGAGTGAGAAAAATAATGAAAAATTTTTTTAAAATTTTTTCTAGGGTCATCATACAGGCTTTGCCTATGTTGAATTCAAAAATGAAAAAGTAGCAGAAATAGCTGCAAAATCGATGAATAATTATTTATTGGCAGAAAAGAAATTGGGGTGTTCTGTTGTTGATCAAAATAGAATACCTAAATGTATAAGGGGTGGAAAGAGATTTGGGAAGATTATTGAACCTGGAGAGAATCGTAAGGAAAAAAGAATTTTTTTGTTTAAAAGGATTCCATTTTTGATATAAATTTCACTTTAAATTATAGGGAAGGGAAGGGATTGAAGGGGGGGGGGGAAGGATTGAGTAGAGGGGAGAAAAAGAGGAGAGGGGGAGAGGTACTTTTATTAACTACCCTGGGTAATTATTGTTTTGACTTTCTGCTGAAAGGAGTTATTAATTGAGGGAGGGTTTGAAATTTGAACATGTTTTAGGGCATTTCATGGGTTAATTACTGTTTCAATTTATTGCTGGATGGGGTAATTACTGCGAGAAGTGGGGTAATTATTTGAGGGAGGGAAATTAATACGGGTTATACGGGTCATTTATAATTTAGAAAAACCCTTAAAAATAGATCTCAATGAAAATTATTTTCCAAAAATTTTTAAAATTTTATTTTTTAAAGGTTTGAAGGAAACATTGAAACGTTTAGCGCCAAAAAATGAAGAACAAGAACGTGTTCGTTTGGTAATTTTTATTTTAATTTTAATAAATTTGGAAGGGTAAGAGAGTTTTAATTAAATATTCATCTACTCTTTTTTTTTTTAAATTAAATAAAATTTGTTGTTTAAATTCAGAAACGTTTTACCGAACAATTACGGGAGAAAATGTTGAAAATTAAAAATCTTGGGATTAATTATGAATTTAATTTTGAACAAAAGTTGGATGATTATCTTGAGAAGAATGGAATTGACAAAAATGATTTGTTTAAAAATTAAAGAAAAAAATTAATTTAAAAATTGTTATGCCTATTTTATTTTGGAAATAAATAAAAATTTATATTTATAGTTTTAGTAGTAATTATGGGAAAGTTTAGGAGGGGTGAGCAAGAAGTATTAGGGAATTTAAAATTTGTTTGTATTTACAAGGGAACATCGTTTGCTGTGACAATGAATTTGATATATTTTTTGGTATAATTCGATAGAGGACCCCCGATTTCCTATTGCAAATTGATTTCCGTGAAATACGGTAGTAATAACAGTAGTAAGTAAACAGTAAATAAAAATTTGAATTAACGGCAAAAATTTTTTATAGATTTTAAATTTTTTTGTTCAAAATGTAACTATAGATTGGATATAATAAAACCTAAAATAATAAAAGGGAATTATTTTACATAAAATGTAGACAAATGTTGATTTTAACAAGATTTAGAGAGATCGAGCTGGGTCTAGGCCATAGATGTTCATGGGTAATAAGTCGGATAAACCCTGATCAATAGTAATCTAAAAACTTCTTGGGAAAGTTTAGATTGATTTGTGTTTAATTTCCAAAAAAAACTTTTGTACAGGGTGGGGCAAAAGTTCGGCGACAAATTTTATTTTGTCCTTTCTTAAAATTTTATTTTAAATTTTGCTTTTTGTTTATTTTTCCCATATTCTACTCGATAAAATCGAGAAAATATTTAAAGGTTCTTACTAGGGTTGTTCACTACCGGTTATTAACCGGTACCCCGGTTTTCGGTTTTGGCCGGTTTTTGACCCCCGGTTTTCGGTTTCGGTTCGGTTAAACGACCGTGAACAACCTACAACCTCTTACTATTATTAACCCGGTTTTCGGTTTTGAGTTTTGGGCAAATACCGGTTTTATTTTGGGGGAATTTTCAATAAAACCACTCATTTTCAGAAGCTTTCAATTTTTAAAATTTTCTAAAAACAGTTAATTTTTGGCAAAAAATATCAAAAAGTCCGATGTAAAACCAGTCGCCAACAACCCTAGTTTTTACCTTTATTACTTATAATTCTTTTTAACAGTCAATTATACATATTTTTTCTATATAAATTCCAAAATTTAATAAAAAAAATTTACCAAAAAGTTTATACAAATTTAAAATAAAAACAGAATAAAATGCCCACAAAAACATAAATAATAAGGGAATTTTAAATATATGGAAGACAGTAGTACATAGTAGTGATGGGCTCCAGAGTTGGCAGCAGGAGCTAAAATTTTAGAGTACCCGGAGCCAACAAATGCCAAATACCCAGCACTGAAGTAGATAGAAGCAAGTTTATCACTCAAAATAGATAACTTTAAATAAGGATGGAGGGGAGGGGGGTAAATTTAAATAAAATAAAAGGGGGAGAGAAAGTTAATGCACAACAAAAAATTTTACAAGCTCTCAATACAAAATAAATTTCTTTTTTAAGTAAAGACTCAAAAAATTATTTTAAAAACTTTAGAGCATTGTAAACAAAAAAATTGTGCAAAACCTGTTGTTGTTTATTTAACAAAAAAGGGGAGGGAAGGGGGAATTTAAAGTCTGAAAATAAATAAAAATGCAAACCAAGTTTGTGATACCAAATCAGTTTCGATTCTTTTCAAAATTCTCGAATATTTTACTAATTTGTGTATTTTCTTTTAAACTAAAGTTTGAATTCTTAATTCAAATATCGTAAAACTTGTATTATAATTAGAGATCGGTAAAATCGCATTAATCCCGTAAAGCCCGGTAAACTCGTTTTCCGCACAAAACTCGGGATTCCGGGGCAGGATCCCGTAAAATCACGTGCGGAAAATCCAGTGCCATTAATTTAGAATCCAAAATAATTAGCTTTGGATTTTTGTAAGGGTTAGATTTATTTTCACAAAATGCCTCGGTTAATTTTAGTTTTATACCGTTATATATTTATTTTCAGACCTATGGATAAATAAACACTTTGATATTATCATCAAACGACTTTTCAATTTAAAAAAAAACTAAAAATAAATTACTAAAAATCACAAGAGAATCGAGATTATATCCTGAAAAAATCTCGATCTTGGCAACCAAGATTTTTGTTTGAGATCTCGTCTCGGTCCGATCTTTAATATTCACTATATTAAATTAAAAATCTGTTTGAAGATAATATTTAACCCCTAAAAAAGTTTAAAAGTTGGAAATTGCTGGACAGATTTTGAATTATTTAGTCTCTTTGATAAGGCTGGAATGGCCCATTGTTTGAATGATTTATTTTTTTCAATGAATTGGAGGATTTTCCTTTGGGTTTTGGTGGAAGAATACTTGCAAATTTTTCTGTCATTTCGAGATTACTTCCTTCATAACGACCTTTATTTAACTCCATTTTCCTTAGCTCTCCTTAAATTAGAAACTTTAAAGATAATTAAGAATTTACTGAACAAGAGATGTTAGAATATAGCGTTCATAGGCTGTTAAAATCCTTATAATCATAAAATTTTATCTAAACAGCAGAGAGGTGGCAGAGCCACTTTACAATTTTAACTGTTAATTAAGTTTTGAAAATAAAAGTTTTATTTCCGAGTTCCGACTTCCGATCTCCGGCGTTTTTTCCTTCCGATTTCCGAAAAAAATTTTTATTTCCGATTTCTGAGTTCCGATTTTTGAGCCAGTTCCGATTTCCGACACCTTTGACTGTTCCGACCTACCTCTGCTAAACAGTTAAATATGATTATCTAAGGCTATGAGAAAATTTTGTTTTTTTTAATTTAATATTTGGGGGAAATGTAGATTTTTAATCAAAAATGGCAATCTTAAGTGTTTAATTCGTTATAGCATACCATGATAGCTAGTAGTTGGATTAAGTAAAGAAGCATCTGTAAATTAAAAAATTAATTTTTTTGTAGTTTTTTAAATTAGTTTTTACAGCATAAACTCCCCCGACATTTAAAACTTTATAAGTGTGATATTATTTAATAGACACCGGACTTTGCCGAACTACCGACGGTATTTACCGTTTTATCCGAAAATGTTGAGGGCAACCAAAATTTTAATAAAATTAAAATTATTAACGTTTATTATTTTCAGCTTCCTGAGATTGTTTCATTATTTCTGCAAAGTGTTCAGCATTCCAATCGCCAGAAGAATAAACAAAATAGAATGAAATAAAGAACAAAAAAATTGAGAAATAATTCATTTTTATGGGAAGGATTTTTTAAAAATAATTTTTTTTGAAAATCTAAAATTAATTAATTCTTATATTTATTCCAAAAAAGATTAATTAAAAATAAAGGAATTTTTTTTTTATTTTTTTTTATTTTTTTTCAAAGCCGGCAGTCCTTCCGTCCCCCATTTTTTATTTTAAAATTTTTAAAAATAAAGTCCTTTCATTCACAATTTTTGAAATGTTAAATATTTAAATATAGGAAAAAGGGCAAACGGCTTGCTGTTTGCGTTATTTTTGACAAAAATAATACAAAAATTCCCCCCTAATCTATGGACAAAAAAGGAAGAATTCTGTGTTTTTGATCAAAATTTTCACCAGAAAAAAACAAGAAAGTTAGCGGCAAACCAGAATCATGTTTTCTATGCCTAGAATTTTTGATAGAGATTGTAAGGATGATACACCCAGCAGCATTTAAAACGCTTAGGCGGGGGTTAAGAAAAAAGAGAAAGCATTAGTCGATGTCCGGTAGCTCAGAGGTAGAGCTCCTGCATATAGTGAGCGAAAGCCCTAGCAACAACTAGCAAGTGGTCGCAGGTTCGAATCCTGCCCGGTGGCTAAATATTTGCAAACTCTTTCTAGATTCAGTTAAATTCTAAGTTGTTTAATTAATTAAAGAGAGGGTCTAGGTATTTTACCCATTTCACCTTAAAAAATATGTTAGTAAATATGTATAGTCCAGAAATAGTAAAAGAAGATTGTAGGGGATTGATTCTAAGAGCTTTTTGAAGACTCGAAATGTTGTTTAGTTACCCCTAAACCATCCTTCCACCCACTAGAAGTTTTTTGTTTTATCAACTAGAGTTAAGAGGAAACCTCGTAGGCCTTACACTTCTTGTTGGGAACTTTGGCAATTAATTGAAGAATTTAAAAATATTTGCTTTTGCCCCTTAAATGGGGGAATATTTATATTACAAAATTTTTGCTTATTTTAACTTTTATTTACGTCAATTCCCCCCCACATGCTTTCCTTTGTCTTTAAATTTTTTTTCAATTTTCTTTATCCACCCACACAAAATTAAATAATTTTTAAAAATTTTCTTCCTCATAATTTCTTCGATCTCTCCGATTTCTTCAAATTTGTTCATTTTTCTTCTCAAAATCGAAAATTTATTTATAAAGACTAATAATTAATGGCAAATTTGAAAAATTATTTTTAAAAATTATTTTGGGAGTTTTTACTTTACTTCAATTTATTTAAAGGTAGTTTAAGAAAGCTCCTCCACAGTAGTTGAATAAAAATGATAACAGTCTCAATTCGGTGCTACTCAGGGTGGCCCCTTCCAAAACACTAAAATAGGGCGCAGCCACTCAAAAATAGGGCGAAATCGGGCAAAAATTAGGGTATAGCTTTAAAAGCTAAAACATAATTAAAATTTCAAATATTGCGAAAATTTTGAGAGTTTTGGAAGGCCAAAAAGCCAAATTTCTTCCATTTTTAGCGCCGCAGGCAAAAATTTTGAGGATTTTGGAAGGCCAGGAAGTCGAAAATCCTTCATTTTTACTAATTTTTTTACAAAATCCGAAGAATTTTTAAAATTTTACAAGATTATAAAAATAGGGCAAAAATATGGCAAATGGGAAAATAAAGAAAAAATAGGGGGGAAAGGTCAAAAATAGGGAAAATCCTCTATAAATAGGGTAAAAGGGCCACCCTGGTGCTACTATTTATGAATTTCTCTGAATTAATAAAATCTTAAAAACAATTAGAAGGTAAATTTGAGAGGTTCCCAAAAGTTTTTAATTTTTATAAGAATTAGCCTTTGAATAAATTTTGAATAGAAAATTATTTAAAAAGAAAATAGGGTGTTTGAAGGGAAAAAGGTTTATACGGTTTTTGGCCAGGAAGCAAGTTCTTGATCCAAGTAACTAATGTAAAGCATAATCCCCATAATCCTAAGGCTGTGCAGTAGGCAACGTTGTGTAATGGCTAACACATCAGTCCGGTCTACTTCAAATGCTGGTTCGCACCCAGCCGCCGATTAACCTTTTGCACTAGCTGAAGGAGAGAAATAGCACCTATAGCTTAGCTGGTTTACTCTAACAAAACTTGAATTATAGAAAATTAATTTTTATTTTAATTCTTGTTATCAGAAATTTTTTTCCAATTTCCGAAAACTTTAGTTTCCTTGGATAACTACTCTGGGTAAAGTGTTTTTTCAAACTCTCGTAGGAAGAGGTAATTAGACGAGGGAAAGCAATTGATAGAAGTTATAAAACAATTTTTGATGTAGAATAAAAACAAATTTACCCAAAAAAAATTTATACAAATTTAAAAAAACCCAAAATAAATAAAACGTCCACAAAAACATGTAAATAAACAGAGGAATTTTAAAATATGGAAGGCGGTGGGGGGTAATTCCCCCATAACTTTAGATAATGGGGGGAGTGAATTAAATAAAAAGGAGAAAGGTTGTGAAGGGCGTTAAATGGGAGAAACTTAAAAATAAATTTAAATAACAAAATTAAGGGGGGAGGGGGGGAGGGTTAATTAAATAAAATAAAAGGAGGAGTGAAAGGGTAATGCACAACAAAAAAATTTTACAAGCTCCCAAAACAAAATAAAAAAATATTTTCAAATTTCCAAGAAAAAACTCGAAAAATTTTTAAAAAAATTTGAGCATTGTAAACAAAAAAATTGTGCAAAAACCTTTTGTTCATTTAAAGGTATTAGAGATCGATAAACGATAGTCTTATCATTTTATTTTCATGGTGGATCAGGTCCCGGTCGACAAAAAGTTCCCGATTCCGTTAAAAAAATTAACAAAAATACCGAAATTGGTATCAAAAAACCTTTCTATATAGTCGGTATCGATAAACGATATTTTTAAATGATATATTGTATCGTTCCGATCTCTAATTTAAAGGGGAAATTAGGAAATAAAAATTAAATAAAAATTGGTTGAACACTCGGTAAGGGGTCTGCATTAAGGTTGGTGGATAGTTGGAAATCTTTGGATATCCGGATCCGGTATCCAAACCTAAAATTTCCGGATATCCGGCCTTTTTTCGGATCCGGATCCGCCAACCTTAGTCTGCATAAGCGACACCCTCGAATTAAAATACCCCTTCACTTTTAAATACAAAGTAGGGTTGTTCAGATTTGAAAACTTGAGAATTTTGATATTCCTTTCCAAAAATTAGCTGTGTTTATAAAATCTTAAAAAACCAAAAATTTTCGAAAATACGTGATTCCCTAGAAAATTCCTACAAAATAATCTCGGTATTTAACTCAATCACAAAGCAGTAAAACAGGTGTTTTAAAATTTGAATTAACCGAAAACTGGGAGTGAATCGGTAGAGTGAACAACCCTAATACGAACCATAAAAAATAACAGCTTGGATTAGTTACCGTCGCCTTCTTTTCCATTTCTGGAATGCCCCTCTATCTTTTGAATGATTAAAACGTGGATTGGATGCTTCAATTCATGGGTGAGCGACTTGGTTTCGTTTTGCGTCCTGCTTTATGTGGAGCCGTTTTGTTTAAATCAACATTCTTAGCTTTTCGTGCACTCGTCGTTTTTGAAGCTTCAGAAGTCATTTGATAATTACTACCTTCATAACGACCACCATTTAAATGATGTTTTTCAATTCCTTCTGTAAAGTTTAAAATTATAAAGTTTTTTTAATTAATAAAATTTTTAAATTAATTGTAGAGTTATAATTAGAAATGAGGGCGGCAACTTTTTCTCATTTTTAAGATTTAATTTTAAAAAGTTTTTCTGCCTCCCAGCCGATTCCCTAATTTTTTTGCAAACAAAACAAACAAACTTAATCAAATATTGGGTTTATACTAGAGATCGGCAAAATCGCATTTGCAGGATCCTGTTCAGTATTGGGTTTTAAAATTTCGAACAGGACAGGATCCTGCAGGATTAATCCTGAAAATCCTGAAAAAAAGGCAGGATTCCGCACAGGATCCTGAAAAATCCTGTGCGGAATCCTGTCCTGTGCCGACCTCTAGTTTATACTTTTATTTTGGCAAAGATTGTAAAAATTAAATATTTCAGAGATTAACTGCAGTGTTTAAAATTTAGTAGAGGGTTAATGGGAATCTTTTATCAAAAAATAGAAAGGAGAAAGTAAAATGCGGAAGAGATAACCGACAAGTACCCATTCGTTGCAGAAATGCCTTTTGCGGACATATAGATAGCGAGCGACCCATTTCGTTTATTTAAAAGTTTTAAAATTTAATGTTTACACATACGATGAAAGTTAGTATTCTGATTGAGTAGACCAGAAACTGTAAATTAAAATTTTTTCTAATTTAAAATTAATATAAAATTTCAATAGTTTTTGAAAGAGACCGGAGTGAGAGAAGGGCGTACGAGAATATAAGGCTATTATTATAACAAGCGGCGATTGGTTTTGTTTATCACACAGGGTTGTATCTCGAAAGGACTCAATTTCGATAAATGATATTTTTGTTCGAGATCTTGATTCGGTCCAGTCTTAAAATTAATTTTTGAGGAGTTGACTCGGTCCAGTCTCCACATAAATTCACACCGACATTTGCTGAAAATAATATGTAGCCTAATTTTGTTTTGAGGGAAATCAAAATTTTGATTAAATTATTAAACTAACATTGTCTTTCTTGTTGTTGTTTTGATTGCTCATATTGACTCATTATTCTGGCAATATTTTCCGGATTCCATTCATCTCCAGAATAAACAAAATAGAATGAAATGAAGAACAAAAAAATTGAGAAATAATTCATTTTTATGGGAAGGATTTTTAAAAATAATTTTTTTTAAATCTAAAATTAATTTTTTCTATTTATTCCGAAAGAGATTAATTAAAAATAAAGGAATAATAAACCGAGGCCGGGGGTCATTCTGTCCCCCAACTATATCCAATCGTGTATCGTGGACTAGACTATATTTAAATGAGGTATTTAAAGTGTTTTTTGGTGTATATCCATCTCTTTTATTGTTTTCTACTAGTGATGCGGTAATAAAAAGTATCGCTTGGTTTTTTATCGCTTGGCTTAAGCAAAGCTTAAGCAAATTTAAAATTAAGTTTGTGAAAGGGGAAGTTTGTAAGTGTTTGTAATTGTTGTTTTATTCTCCCCTTATATATGGCCTTTTTTGGGGAGGGATTTAATAAGTAAATAGGCATCGATCGCATTATATTACGTTACGCTTACATGAAACGTAAGACGCAGGTGAAGACGCAGTCTATGTAAGCAAGTGTCTTCTCTCCTCATTTCCCATGAGGAGATTTTTTCTCTCCCCCCCCCCCCCCCCCCCCCCCTCAGAGAGAATTCCCCCCCCCCCAGAAAGAATTTCTCCCCCCCCCCCCCCCCCATAACTCACGCGGGAATAATACATCAGTCCCATTATCTCTTTCCCCGGAAAGACGCGCGCTTTTTTTTTCGTAAGCGTAGCTTAACAATGGAATGCGCGTTTAATAATGGCTTATAATGGCAAAATCGTTAATTGAAATTTCTCGTGGCATTGTAAAATAACTTCCTTATTAATTAAAATTGATTAATTCAAATTGAATTTGACCTTTTTAAAATTTTAAAAATTGATTTTAAATTTTTAATTAAATTAATTTATTTAAAAACCCTGTTGGGCATTTTGTTTTATTTTCTTCGTTATGTTTTGCTCTCTAAATTAGTGCTGACGGTTCCGAGATCATGTAAAGCATATAGCTATTTAATTTCTAAGGCTGTGCAGTAGGCGGCGTTGTGTAATGGCTAACACATCAGTCCGGTCTACTTCAAATGCTGGTTCGCTCCCAGCCGCCGATTAACCTTTTGCACTAACTAAAGGAGAGAAATAGCTATAGCCCGGCTGCTTTACTATCACAGCCTACCTAAAATCCCGGCAGATGAAAACTTCGATCTAATACAAAATTTGAAACTCACAAAGATTTACAGAACTTACATTTTAACAAGTTTTTGATTACGAAAATTTAAATTTTCTTGATGACTGTATATAAAAAGTAATGATCACATTTGAGGACTCCCGTATATAACTGAGTAATTTTTAAAAACTTTTTTGGAATAACTCACGCGGGAATAATCCCTCAGTCCCGCAAAATTCCCTATCTTAAACTTGCGGATTCCCGCACGAGTATATTGTTTCTGGTTTAGGACTTTTATCATAAATATGGATATAATTTAGTCGGTCAATCGCTTCATTAGCAATAATAGGGCTAGCAACGGTTAAGGAGGTTCAACCAATCTATATCAATACCCCCGTTTTCCCCTCATTTTTGGAACTTTAACTGTATTTGTACTGATGTTTCTGACAAAAAATGCTAAGAAACTAATTTCCAGAACAGGGACGGAAACGTGGGCGCGGACCGTGTATGGGAGTATTCTTTTTCTTATGCTGATATAATTTAGTTGGGAAATCGTTTAATTAACAACAACTAGGAGGTTGCTGTTCCACCAACTAACCGTAATAAAAATGCACGGGCAATGAGCTGGCCGTTTTATAAGGACACTGAGTTGTCTGCTCTCAGTTGCCCCTAAATTATTTTTTCCATCGTCTTTCAGTTGTTTCTCAAATTGTTTTTGCATAAAAATCTATTTTTTAAAGCCTTCCATTTAAATCACTGCCGAAATTACACGGCACCCTCTGAATTGTCCCATTTTTGCCCTACTCTAAATTGGCGACTGAATTACCCCCTACACTTTTTCTAATGTTGAAACTTTTTTTTCTGATGATGAGTCATTCTTAAAGTTCATTCTTAAAAAAAGAGTCATTCTTAAAGTTCTTAAAGTTCTTCATTCTTAAAACACCAATTAACTAAATTATAAAATGTCCAACCGTCGTGGTGGTTTTGTGGAAGGGAAAGTTTATGTTGGCGGTTTACCTGAAGATGCCACATCCGAAGAGGTTCCCAGTTTAAATCCTTCCATTCCCCTTTTAAAAATTTAATTCCCTAGTTGGACGATGCTTTTCATAAATTTGGACGAATTCGCAAAATTTGGGTTGCCCGTCGTCCTCCAGGTTTTGCTTTTGTAGAATTTGATGATCATCGAGATGCGGAGGACGCTGTACGTTCAATGGATGGAACGTTTGTTAAATTACTTTTTAACCCGGATTTTATCCTTAAAATTCTAATTTAGACGCATTTGTGGAGTTAAAGCGAGAGTTGAACTTTCTGTTAGTGCTTCTGGACGCCCTAGTGGAGGGGGACGAGGTGGCTTCCGTGGTGGCGGTGGAGGTGGATATGGCGGTGGTGGAGGAGGAGGGAGAGGATATCGTGATCGATCTCGTGATCGTCATGATCGCGACCGGGACCGTGATCGTTCAAGGTTTATAATTTAACTGAAATTTTTACCGAATATTTTTATCTGAATTAGAGTAGGAATTCTTTATATTTACTATCATTAGTAGGGTTGTTTTAGAGTTTGGTCTGTGTTCAGATAATTCTTTTCAATTTTTTGATTGGTCCGGGGCAGTCAGAGTTTTAAGAGCAAAAAACATGATTTTTTGCTTTGTTCGGTTCGACAACCTTATTGGGATCTGTGGTAAAGACTAAGTTGGGAAAGTAAATCTCTAGGGACGACCTTATTACCTATATTAGCTTTGGGGTTCTTTGTGATATTTGCTTTCTTTGATTACTTAACTGCGGATTAAAATATTTGTCCGCACTTGTGTACTTACATATGTAGTTAAATCTCATATATGTATTATGAGAAAAAATCAAAAATCCCCAAAATATCTTAAAACTTGAGGAGTGCTGTTTTCAGCAACACACACACAACCACCCAAACATCTCACCATCAACCAACCATCTTTTCAACCTCATCTCATCTCAACCCAAACAATCCATCATTTTCTCAATTTGTTCACCCAAAATTAAAAAAATTCGGCTCAGCATTTGCAAATGCCGGATAAAAAAATAATTTTTTTTTGGATTTTCCTTGTCTCCTTTTATTCATCTCTTTTTGTGTGTTTTGTGAGTCATCACCAGCTCCTCATCCGCAACTTTAAATCAGATATACTTTTAAAAAAAGACAAAAATTCTCTCAACTTCTCTTCACAAAAATATACAGATCTCGCTCGCCATATCAACGTCGCGGTGGTGGCGGTGGAGGAGGAGGACGTTCATACTCACGATCACGCTCTCGTTCACGTTGATGATGCGCAATGTTCGTGTTGAGGAGAATGATTTTCTTGGAAGGTTATTTTTCATTTTTTCAAACAAGATTTCTTATTTTTCAGTTCAACATTTGTTACTAATTGGATGAACGAAGGATTGAAATGATTTTCATTTGCATATTTTTTTATTTTTAAATGATTTTGCAATGCTTTTTACCAAAAATTGTAATTTTTGTATTTCGAAAATTAATATCTTGTTGTTAGGCTTTTGGTGTTTAAATCTTTAGAATTGCTAGCTTTGGGGGTATCCTATTTTAAATATCTAGGCAAATTTAATTTCGAGAGGATACAAGACTGATAATTAGGGTTGGATTTTTCGAACCGAGCCGTTCGAGTCTTTTTCGGGCCAAAATTGGAGGCCCGGTTCGATCTTTCGAACCGAACCGCCCCCAACCCTACTGATGATTAGAGATTTAATTTTAGTTGACTTAACTCTTCCCCATTTTGAGAAAACCAAGATCTATCAAGCCAAGCATTAAAAAACTCCAAAAGTTTCTCAACTTTCAACCCTAATAATGTGTTTTTTTTCAATGCATTTTATAATCTCTCAAAAATGCTTAATAAAAATCCCCTAAAAATTTTTTTTTAATTTTAAGATACACAATAATAGCAACACAAAAAGTCAAATTATCCCATTATCAGATAAAATTCTCATTTTTTCTGCCCCTTTTCTTTATCTTCTTTAGATGTTCCAGCAGTTTTGTCAGTTTTCTTATCAGAATTTGGATATTGTGTTACTTTAACCTCCTGGGATTGTTTACCTCTTTGATCAACCAATTGTTGTAGACGAGCCTAAAATTAAATTTTAAGAAAAATTTTATGGGAATGGATCCGTCTATTTTCTACACCCACCTTTGAAGCTCCTTACCCCCCCCCCCCCCCCCCAAAAAATTCTCAAATCTCTCAAAAATTCTCCCTAGCCCTCCAAAATTCTCAAAAATTTTTAGATTCGGCTAAAAAAGTGAAGTTTAAATAATCAGCCTTTTATAGAATACCAAGCAAATACCCAACATAACCCTCCAAAATTTTCAAAAAAAACAAACCGGATCATTCAACAAATCCCCAACAACTCCAGCTCCAGCAACTTTTTGTCCACCTCCTCCGTCCTCTTCAGTTTCCATTGGTGTTGGTGCAGGTGTTGCCATTGATGGAGAACGGGAACGACTAGGTTGTTGACTTTCAGTAGCTGAAAATTAAATAATTGTGAAAAATAACAGAATTCACGTTTTTACGGAAACATTAGAAAAAGCGTCGCAAAATAAAGTAAGGTTGTTTAAAAAGAAATTTTTGTAGGTGAATGATTTTTAAAATTCCCCCAAAATAAAAACGTTATTTATAAGTAACTTAAACTCAAAACTGTGAATTTGGGTTAATCGAAAAAGGGGAATAATAGTCGGTTTGGTGAACAACAATAAACGTTTAAATCTAGCAAAGCATAATAACTAACCATGTTCAACAGACATTCGAAGAGCATAAGCCATTTGCTCTTCTTCTGTCATTTCTTCAAAATTAATTGGTGGAACTTGAGACTTTTCAGCAGCATCAGCAGTTTTCTTAGAACCTCCCTCATCGCCTCTTTCTTCTCCAACATCCATTGAATTATCTTCTTCCTGTTGAGGTTGTTCTTCAACTTGTGGGGGAGCGTCCCCTCCTCCTTGTTGTCTAACACGCTGCTCTTCCAACGAGATTCGAAGCGCCTAAAAATGAAGAAAATTAAGGGAATGAATTGCTTTGGGGGTTTCCAGACATTTTTTACCCCAAAATATTGATAAAATTCGAAAAAGTATTTGCTGAGTTTACTAATAAAAATAAGCGAGAGCCAGAACTTTTCATAATACCATCCCTTTACAACTCCAAAACCTATCAAAATACCAAACTGAAACACCTAACAATAATCAGCCATCCGAAATAAGTCAAGTTCAGTCCCACCCATATTTCTAATTTTTGATGGTTTCTCAGTTTAAAAGGCTGAATTTGGAATGCCTCACAAAAACACAAAGGATCTTAATAAAAACATAACAACCCTCCAACCATAAAACCCTCCAAAAACATTTTAAAAAATAACCATAGCTAATTCAGGATCATCCTCCTCATTAATACCAAAATCAGCCCCAGCTCCAATATTACCACCACCCTCACAAATAGGCGAGCGAAGTATTGCATCATAAAGTTTAGTATCCCCAGCAGGAACAACCAAAAGATGAGAGCCTTGTCCGTCTCTTTAAGGAAAAAACTTTTTTAGGAAAAATTTAAAAAAAATAAAAACTAACGGTCCATTCAATATATTAATAAAATCGGAAACAATTTGGTTATTTTCTGCCATAGCTTCACCAAAAAGAACAAAATCTGCATTAACCTTTTCTTTTTTAAGTTTTTTGGCGAATTTGAGAAACTGGAAAAGGAAAAAAGAAATTATTAAAAAAATTTTTAAATAAAATTCTTAAGGATTTTTTTAAAAAATTATGGCAAAAGATTCCAAAATTTTGTACTTAATAAAAGGTTGGAAAAACAGGGAAGGACCTGATAAAGAAAACATTTGAGAGGAACCCCAACATGTTGCTCGTTTAACTACTTATGTATTGATGGACAAAATGTTAGATAGGAAATTTTGGGAATACAAAGAGAAAACAAAAATTTTAGGATATTGATTTGAGATATCAAGAGCTCAATGCTTTGAAACTCTATCCCCGTAATCCTTTAGTCACTCAAGAAAATATTTAATTAAACCTCGATTACCGAATCTTTTTCCGTTAAAAGCTGATCCAATGGACTTCCAACAAAAACAATTATACGCATTTTGTGAGTGCGGATTTTACGATGTTTTAAAGCCAAATAAGCAGTTTTAACTCCAGGAAAGATTTTTGTAGAACCCTAAAAATTAAAATGTTTTTGGTTTTCGACTTTTGTTGGAATCAGGCTCGAAGTCGGGAAAAATCTTATGGGAGGAGGGAGGGCAGAGGGGCCCGAAGTAGGGGGTATTTTCGGGGCTGAAGGCGCCAAGACCTTTATTGGCGATGAAATTTTCACCCAACCCATTACGCTAAATAACCACCCTAAAATTTTGTTACGTTTCCGTTTTTCTACCCTCTTTTGCGGACTTTTTCACTTTTTTTGCGGACACATTAATTTTACCTCCCTATACACTAGTCTTACAATCAATAAAAGGCATAACCAGGGGACCGATCTCAGGGGGTTAAAATGGTGTGACGTTCCTTGGTATCAACAAAGACGAGATTGTGCCAAAAAATACCCCAATAATTGTCGCAAAAAACAGTAAAAAACGGGTAGGGCCAACGGAAAAGTAGCAGAAAATTAAATAAATACAAGCTACAAAAATCATCAAAATTTTAAAAAATAAATTCCACAAAACTAACGTTAATCTCCAAACTGTGCAGGCGAACCATTAATTTCCGATCATCAGTCAATAAAGAGTTTAACACCTCCACACGACTTTAAAAATAAAAGAAAAATTTTTCCCCAAAATTTTCAAAAAAAAACTTTGCAAGAGAAATTAACCCAACAGCATTTTCCGGATTGCTTCGAAGTTTGTAATGAACTAAAGCACGGACTGCCTCTTGTTGACAATTAAAGCGAGTTGGTGGAAGGTCCCCATTACGCATCCATTCAGAATTGTCAATGCTTTTAGAAAAATTATTTAAAAAAAAATTTTTTTAAATTTATTTACCAAATCATTGTACTTTCCTGAGACATTTTTCCTTTTGAAAAATTTTTTAGAAATAAATAAAAGCTAAAAATAAATTTTCAATATTAGCAAAAACAAATTTAAAAAATTTAATTAATTCGAGGGGAATTTAGAGGGAAAAACTAGAGGGCGGAATTTTGAAAAAGGCCGGGATCGGGAAATGAAAATTAACTGGCTGGGACGCGGACCAGGAAAACCGGGAATTCCCGTCACCGGTTTCATCCAGGCATCTTCAAAAAAGCCTGGAAAAAGGTTCGGTCCCGTTCCGGTCTCTACGAATAACTCAAAAATAAAAAAAATTCTTGAGACTCTAAAAGTAAAAAATTAAAAACGATTACATTATTTTAAAACGCCCGATTCAGCGCCACTTGTTAACAAGTAAGTTTTTACTAAACCGGTTAACCCGTGTCTGGTGAAAACGGCAGTGGTGAATTGGGCAGTGAGTTAATTGGGCAGTGAGTAATTTGGGCAGTGAGTGATATGGGCAGTGAGTGATTTGGGCAGTAAACGTTTTTTAAAAAATAATTTTACACACAAAAACAATTTGAGTAACACTTGAAAAATAATTTCGAGTGATTTGGGCAGTAACTTAAAATTTTTAAAATTATTTAAGATTGATAAAAAAATTTTCGAAAATTTTTATTTACCTTAACTAAATCTAAAATTTGAAAACATATTTCTCATAAACTATTCTGGCTTTTTTTAGCTATTTTTGACCAATTTTGAGACCTAAAACTTAAAATGGGAACTTATTTCTCAATTTTTCGTATCTTAAATTCACTTATCAGTTAGGAAAACGTCAGAAACGGGACCAAAATGATTATGACAAAGGGTAAAGTTGTTCCCCAAAACGGTGAAGATGGTAAATTAAAAAATTTGGACACGTTACCTTGAATTTTTGTGTAAATAATTTTAAAAATTTGGAAAAATTTCGGAATACTGAACAGAAAGCAAATGGGACAAAACATATGTCAATCGAAAGAGCTCGTCGAGTTGAGTCGAAATGTGAAAAAATTTTCGTGCGGACTCATACAGGGGCTGAGATATAGGCCCCCGAAATCCGAAAAACCATAGGGGGGACCAAGCACTTTTTTGGGGTGAAAAATTCGAAAATGCAAATTATACCTCATTCGAAAGAGCTCATCGAGCTGAGTCGAATGCACAAAAATCAACGAAATCCGACTTCATATGGCCGAGTTACAGACCCCCGAAATTTGGAAATTTTTGGGGTCAAAAAATTCAAATATGCAAATAATAACTCATTCGAAAGAGCTCGACGAGCTGAGTCGAATGACACCAAAATCACCGTGATTGAACAAGATTAGACAAAGTTATAATACAAAAAACCTAAACCTATGGGCCGTCGGCGAGGCGCTTGTGCAAAACCCCGCGCTTCGCGCGGGGTTTTGCGGCACGCGCCTCGCGGGGAGTCTACGGGCGCTGGGTCTGGGCTCGTAACATAAACCTATTCCTATCTTCCTTGCTCTGGACGTATTTGGGGCCTCCGTAGCAGCAAAAATCTCCACAGATGCCATAGGTAAGGAGCTAAAATAAAAGATCATAACTTTGTCTAATCAAGTCGGATTTCGTTGATTTTTGTGTCATTCGACTCAGCTCGATGAGCTCTTTCGAATGAGGTATAATTTGCATTTTCGAATTTTTCACCCCAAAAAAGTGCTTGGTCCCCCCTATGGTTTTTCGATTTTCGGGGGCCTATATCTCAGCCCCTGTATGAGTCCGCACGAAAATTTTTTCACCATTCGACTCAACTCGACGAGCTCTTTCGAATGACATATAATTTGACCCATTTGCTTTCTGTTCAGTATTCCGAAATTATACCAAAAATTTTAAGTTACTGCCCAAATCACTCGAAATTATTTTTCAAGTGTTACTCAAATTGTTTTTGTGTGTAAAATTATTTTTTAAAAAACGTTTACTGCCCAAATCACTCACTGCCCATATCACTCAATGCCCAAATTACGCACTGCCCAATTAACTCACTGCCCAATTCACCACTGCCCAAATCACACGGCACCGGTTAACCGCCCTTGTATGGTTGGATGCGGCTCGACGTTTTTTGAAATAAAAATTTTTTCAAAAAAATTTTCAAGTTCTATTTAATAAATGTGAATAATTAGCTAGTAAATTAGTTACTAAAAAGTTAAGGCATGGTAAAACTAGGGTAGGACAAAGCCGGTTAACCGACCGGTTAATTTTTCCCTGTAGCGGGGCAAAAAGAGAAGAGGAAAGGGAAAAAAAAGCCCCGCCACAGGGAAAAATTAACCTGTCGGTTAATTACTGCCGAGCTATAACTTCGTTCAAAATTATTGAATCCGGACGCCCTTGTATGGTTGGATGCGGCTCGACGAGCTGAATCAGACCATACCAAGGCGTCCCGGATTCGATCATTTTGAACGAAGTTATAGCTGGCGGAATACTGGGGTCGCGGTATATCTGGGTGTATCCCTCATATCAAATTTAGAGAAATAACTATTTTATTCTAAACTGAATGTTAGTTTAGTAAATTGTAAAAGAATAAAAAAAATTAAAAAAAAAAGAGATCACTTTTAAATTATAGCACAATTATTCTATTAATATTTTTTAATCAAAATTCATCTTTGTTTGTAAAATTCTCTATTCTGCAATTTTATGCTTTGATTTGCAAATGTTTGGTGTGCCCTCTGAACTGACTTTTTCAATTTTGCACGTTTATTCTTAAAAAAATTGGAAAATTATTTTTTACAAACTTTACTTTTGTATAAGAGAAACAATATAAAAAAGATTTGCTAATTAATTGAGAAGACTAAGGATATTAGTTTTTATTTATATTTATATATGATTTTATATTAATATTAATTTACATATATTAATTTTATCTAAACAATATCCATAAATATATATCAGGTATGGGCCCTGTCGTATTTTAAAAAGCCGAGAACAGATGCCTAAAGGAAATAAAAACGGAAGACAATGTAGTCCCACCCCTGGTATATGGTAGAATCAGAAGCTACCCTGTCCTTGTATATAGGGTTATCGGTCTGGACCGAATCGGAGAACCGATGATTTTTCGGGTTGGTTCTTCGGTTCGGTTCCGGATATCACAAAGATTTTCCAAGAATCGACTATTCTACTTGTATATTTTCAGGTACACATAGAGGTCCGACTTTATTAGACATTCGTATTCTCTTTCCTTTTGAGGAATATCATTTCGTTCCTTTCCCCCAATCACTCCCTCTCTCTCTCCCATTTTCCCTCTATTAAAATGCCAATTAAATATATTTGCCGCTCTTTATTTTTTCTATTTTTCCCTTCTAACATATCCGCCAAAACAAATCTACAAGTATTTATTTATTTACAAACTACTTTGGTGGCGCCGTCAAACAAAATATAATTACAAGACGACCCTTTAAGAGTTTTTTAGTAAATATTTTAAATAGATTGTTATCGTTAAAATTAAATGAGGGGAAAGGAAAAGAATCTTCTTTTTTCCAATTAATTGAGAGAATAGCAAAGTAATTTAATTGGAAAATTGGCCAATGAATTTTAGAGGAATTTAATATAAGTAGAATTGGGAGTAGTTAATGAGAAGGGGGGATGTTTGGGCGTGAGATATTTCCTTGTTGACAACTGAAAGTCTATGCCTTGTGCTTGTACCTTGATACAGGCACAGGGGGTATTTTAAAGTGTCTTGTATGTAGTGTAAGAGGAAAGGTCGAACGAGATTGGAGATGATGTTGGCGGGTCCAGAGCCGAAAAAAGGGGATAGTGTTTTTGTGATTGGGGGTTATTGTGGTTGGGGAGTGTTCTCCAGAGCCAAAAAATTCCGAATGTCTAAAAATTTCGGTTTGGATATCGAATCCGGATATCTGGGGATATACAGCTGCTATTAGGTTACTGTATGACAGGTAGGTCGGTATATCCGGTTAGATTTTAGAGTCTTTCTTGATTGTCGTTACAACAGGAAACGACAAAACATCCCAGTAACAAAAACCCCCAATAACTTGTCCCGAACTAATTTTGCAAGAAAACTCGCACAGAACAAAAGTAAATCGAGGGTCCTCTATCGAATGGTACCAAAAATATATCAAATTCGCAGTCCCAGTAAACGATGGTTTCTTGTAAGCAAAACAAAAAATGACCTTCAAGGTAACCTTTATGGGGGTGTTTGTGTAGATCTTCTGGAATTTATATTATGTAATTCAAAAAAATCTCTCGTAAAACATTAATTTCCCTCATTTATTATTTTCTTTAGGCAAAATATATTTTTAATTAGGTAAATAATATTTTTTTTCTATTTTTGCAACGATCTGTCCAAACTAAGAGAGAATCCATTTATTTAGAGATAAAATCATTACAAAAAATTTTTTCTTTTTCCCTCTTTCTGCGCTCATTTCCCAATAAATATATTTTCAAATAATGAGGGACAACAAAAACATAATAAATGATTAGCAAAAAGGTTAAGTAATTCTGACAAGCGGTAAATGGGCATAAATTAAAGAGAAAGACAAAAATACTGTCATGTAAAAAAGGAGAGACCCAAAAGATCGACTTATGATAGTCAACACAGTTTGGGGGTATAAATAGAGGTCGGCATGGGAGAGGATCCCGTACGGGATTTTACAGGATCTGGTCCCGAAATCTCGTATTTTAAGGGACGAACGGGATTTACGGGATTAATCCCGTGGGATCCTGTCCCGTAAAAAACTGAAAAAAATCCAGTTACGGGATCCCGTGAATGTGACTTTGCCGACCTCTAGTTATGAATCTAATGGGTACCGTCTAATCCAAATTACATTTTTAAAATTTAATTTTCCACCGCTGCCTAAATCCCTATTTAAGATAAACCTCGTTTAAAGGGGGGCCTTCTAGCACCCAAGAGTGTATTTTATTTCGAGGTCTAACTAAAGTTCAAAAGGCTAGTCTTTTTTTGTCGGACAAATCTCAGACTAGGTTAATATTGTCTTACATTAGTGAATTTTGCCGGAGAGAGGAAGGAAGAGGATTAAAGAAAATTTTTTTTAAACTTCACCTGAAACCAAATTTTAATTTGCGATTCATTTAGCCCCAATTCATGTGCCAATTCTTGTCTTCTTTTTTCAGTTAAGTAGCGATTGGCAATAAATTGGCCTTTTAGTCGTTCAAGCTTAAAAAATTTGAAAGGTTTTGTTTTGGTTCCAAGTGATATTTTTAGCCCAAGCCCCTTAACTTATCCCCTTTTCTCATTCCAGGTTATCTCCAAAATATCCCAGATCCTCTATTTATTCCAATTTCTCAGTTATCCAGACTTAAGACTGCCCAGAGATAATGTACTAGCACACCTGTTCTACAGTAAACGCAGTTCTCGGCCTCTTATCCTCCTCTCCAATATCTTTTTTCTTTGATTTTCTAAGTCGGGAACCTAAAGCTATAAATTTTGAAAATTATTTTAAAATATTTAAAAAAATTTTCTGACCTGAACCGGGTCTGTCAGAGTAACGAGTACAGAAAATCCAAGGAGGTAAAAATTCATTACATTTATTTGTGCAACAACCATTATTGTTATTTAAATTATTTTTCGGGGATAAATTGGTAGTTAAGTTAATGTTTGTTTCTTCGGTTTTCTTAAAGAAAATTTTAAAAAATATTAAATGGACGCCTAGAGCGTCCATAGTATTCTTCTTTTAGTAGTGGGTAATCCTTAACTTATCCCACTTCTCAAAAAATATCTAGTAAATATGGGATACATGTTTGGTATTATAAAATAACAGGGAGTTTTAACGTTTGAATTAGGGTAGCTTCCAGCTCCCCGTACCTACCCGACGATTTTTGGCAAAAACCTGACCCGACACCCGAAAGCTCTATCCGAATCGAAGCCTCGGGAAGCTACCCTAGTTTGAATTGTTGAAAAATGATATTTTGGATAATTTGACTTTTCTACCATAACCGGAAAACCCTAACTAACCTAACCAAAAAAAATTAGAAATTTTCAGAAGACTTAGATAACAATCTGATAGTTATTCAAAAAAGCATCCCTTTTTAGAATAATCATTCCCCCTTCAACTTACATTATTTAAAATTCCAAAATCTGGCTGTAAAATATTTTCAATACTAAATTTTAATAAATTCCTCTTTTCTTTTTTCAAAAAATCTGATCCACAAAAATCAGTAGTTGAAATATATTTTTGGAAGGTAAAGTCGTCAAAATTGTCAGAAATGTTTGAATGGAATAAATGAATTTTTTGAAGGGAAAATTGTTTTTGTTGGGGATGGTGATTTGTTGAATAATCCATGAATTTTTTAGGTGAAAAAAATAAATTTTAACCAAATTTTGTTTTGTGTTTTTATGCTAAAATATTATTTGAAAAATATTTAATTCAATTAATTATTTTCCCAAATGGTAATTTACCTGAATGAATATAACAGGTTACGGGCTAGTTTATTCTAATAAAAAGGCACTCTCTAATAGAGAGTACCTCTTCTCTCTCTCTTACATTTGATATTATGGAAGAGAGACACAAGACTACTTATGGGACGACTTTAGGACATGCGTCCCAAGACTACTTATGGGACGCATGTCCTAAAGAGCCTTAAGGGACCATATGAGTCTAAAAGAAGATAACCAAAATCTGTAGGTATCCAAAACCCTCAACCTCGTTTTTTTAAATTAAATTTTTCCCCATTTTTCCTCACTCCGTTAAATAGAACAATTAAAAGGAGGAAAAAAACTGTGTGGCAGGAGAGGGTAAATAGAGTGTAAATATAATCTAGTAGCTATTTAGATATATCTTCTACCACAATGAAAGAAAGAGACTCTTCTTTGAATTAAATAACAAAAACTAAATAAAAAAGGGTCCGCCCATCAACAATTTAGGTAGTTGTTAATTCAATGTCAATTAAGAGTTTTTAGGAGAAGGAAAGGAAAAGGGACATATATTACTGTATTTTTTAAATTTCTTTTTAAATTATTTTTAGAAGAAAAAAATTGAAAAAAATTTTTTTAAGGTTACAGGAAGCTCTAAAGACTTGTTTATAAAAAAAAGTTTGTTAGCCATAATTGTTTAGGTAGGGTAGGACACAAACGGTTATTAACCGGTACCCCCGGTTTTTGGTTAATTCAACTTTTAAAGAACCGGGTTTCGGTTTTGAGTTTTAGTCAAATATGTTTTATTTTGGGGGAATTTCTAAAAAAATATATGTATAGCGAAAAGTGTCCACAACGCATTCTTTTAATATTTCCTTAACTTAGCATTCTTTGTACTCCAAAGTTTCAAATAAAGGTTCCCAAAAATCTGTTACCATAAAATTTATATCGTAGCAAGAGTCGATAGAAAATAAATAAAATTAAATCTTGGCGTTTTGTCAACCCAAAAAATCATTCCCCCAACCATTCTACCGAATTTTCAGAAAAACATTAATTAATCAAAAAAAAAGTTTAGTTATTGAAGGGTAAAAACTTATGTTCTTTGAATAATAAATAGTAATTTCTCGGTAATATATTTATTTTTTGTTTTTAGTTACCCCTATTATCAGTTGCGTTAAATCTTGTTTTTCTTTCCCTCTCTTATTTTAACCTCGATTAAATATTGTTAGGCCGTAAATAATTCAATAATTAACCGTTAATATATTTAAAGGTGTATTGAAAATTTGAATGGAAATGTAGATGAAAATTAAGGGATCTTTTAAAATAAACTGTTCCGTCTTTAGCCCATTCTGTCACGGGCTATAAATGAATTTTTGAAGATTTAGCTAATTTAGAGTAGAGAGGACTGGAAGCGTCGTACGAGAATCGAGATCTCGAAAAATTCTCGATCTCGATAACCGAGATTTCTGATCGAGATCTGGTCTCGGTTCGGTCTCTAGTTTAGAACATCAAAAAAGACACCCTGGTACAAAAACAAGAAAATTTAAGCCTGCGACACACACATCTTCCGGAAAGTGTATATGTCCTCCTTCTCTTTCTCTCAGATATTGAGGATTATGAATAGTTTTTTTTTACAATAGTTTATTTTATATTTAACAGTTTGATCGCTTCTTGAGGTAGATTTTTAAGGGGAATGAAGACTACCTAAATTAGAATGTTAAAGAAGGGGAATTTTTTTGAATAATTTTTTCAAAAAAATTTTGTTAGAAAATTAATTAATTAATTGAGTTATTTGAGGGAAAATAGCGGCAGTTGAAAAATAAATATATAAGTCAAATATTTCTTTTTTTTAATTGAATAGATGGGTGGCAGATAAATAAATAAATATTCGGCACATTTATTTAATTTTCTTTTTTTTTAATTTCAACAACAACAAGATTGACAAGACGGCAAATAAATTAAAAGGAAAGAGAGGCGATTTAAAAGAGATAATAACGGGAAGGAATAAATTATTTGAGAAAAAGTAGAGGAAAAACAAGAGCAATTTAAATTAAAAATTAGCCTCAATAAATTAAAAAAACTTTTATTGAAAAAATTTTAAAAAAATTTCTTGAATACTAAGGGGTGTTTACAGTTGGTTAATTGAACAGAAAACCGGGGGTACCGATTAATAATTTACCTAGAACATTTAAAATGCTTAGGCGGGGGTTAAACGATCTAAAAGGATAAAATAGAAAGCCTCAATAAATGAAAAATATTCGATGCCCCGGTAGCTCGGTGGTAGAGCTCCTAGTATACGCGGTAACGAAAGCTCCTAGCAATAACTGCAAGGAGGTCGCAGGTTCGAATACTACCAGGTGGCTAAACTTTTTGCTAAACTGCTTCTTTAATAACCGGTATAATGAATAATCCTAACAAATAACATTCGACTATCGATACAACAAACTCGAAGAAAAAATTACTTTGAATTGAGAGGTATGGTAAATCAAGATATTAATTACTATATCACAAGATTTTATACATATCTCATTGCAAGGAAAAAAGGAGATTCAGCTGACTGAATCTCCTTTAAAAAAAAGGAGATTCAGCTTGAAAAGGGGAGATGAGTAAAGCAACGCCGATAGCAAGTCAGTGGCTCACTGAACTACGGATCAGTTGATTGAGCTACAAGGGGATAAAGATTTCCCTCCCCCTTACTACTACTTTATATTGACAATATTATTTCCCCAAACCCATTATATAAGGTCATTGTAGGACCTCGATCATTAAATATTCTCTCATTCATCTAAAAAATTTATCTTTACTTGCCCGAGCTCCCCTAAATTTTCTCCAATCAAAACGAAAATTTCTATCTGTGTGAAGAGTTAATGCTTGTTTGCTTTAGTTTGGATAGTCTTCAGGAACTTGAATAATTCTGTACATCATAAATAAATGTATTTTATTAATACAGGGTGAAAAAAGTGACCTGGCACTTTATTTATGGTGTAGCTTTATTCACCAAACTGGAAAATCTCTTCGATTACTTTTTAGTATTTAATAAATAAAAAGAGAAAAGTGGTTGTAGTGGTCGTGGCCGAGTGGTTAAGGCGTTGGACTGCTACTTTATTGTTGTTATCCAATGGGGTTTCCCCGCCAGAGTTCGAATCTCTGCGACCACGCATCTTTTTATTTGTTTGATAAAATCATGTTTTAAGGTTTTTTAAACTTTTTTCTCGTATAAAAATATTTTTTGGAGTTTTTATAGGTGAGATAGGCAAAATAAAATTTAAAATGTGGAAGACATCAAAGATAGAACTAATAATTAAAGCCTGAATGTTAGTTCGGTAATGCGACTTATGCGGCCCAGATACTTGCGGCTCGCCCCTGTTTTGACACTTGTGGCCGTTTTCGGCGCAGACATTTGCGGCTTTCAATTTGAGGCCCAGACACTTGCGGCCCCGACATTTGCGGCCTTGATGAAAAAATTAAGTAAATTAAAATAAAAAATCCTAATTTATCGTTCAATAAATATCAGTAAATAAAATTTTAGATTTTAAACAAAAAATTATTTTAAAAATCCTTCTTCCTAAAAAATGAATTTTTTCTCAATTTTTTTGTTTTTCATTTTATTTTATTTTGTTTATTTTTCTGAAGGATAAGATCCTCACAAATTTGCAGAAATAATGAGAAAAACTCAGGAAGATGAAGCTCAAAAATGTTAGTAATTTTAATTTTATTAAATTTTGGTTGCCATCGACATTTGTGGACTAAACTGGGACAATGTTCATTACTTTAATTTAATCATAAAGTATATCTGTTAGTAGAAGTCTGTCGAGCGTTTCTTCCCTTTCCGATATTTTTTAAGCTTGTTCCGAATAAAATTTTCGTTGTGGTGATAAAAATTTGCTGATCTTATTTAGCAGTTTAATTTAGAGTAGCTCTCCGAGCCTTCGGCCGGGGTAGAGCCTTTGGGGTTCGGGTCGGGGTTTTTGCCAAAAAAATCGTCGGTTATGGGGTACGTTTAAATTAAACCCTAATTTAATTTAATAAAATTAAGAAGATTAAATTGGATATCGGTGTAGTTGGAGGAATTAAAGGGAATATCGAGGGATTTAGGCGAGAGATCAAGGTAAGTTAAGTGGCATATCGAGGGGAGTAAAAACAACTAAAATTATATCAATTTTAAATGAATTTTTTTTATTTTACAGATTCTCATTTACTGAATCAAAACAACTATCATGGTATGTAAAGATTAGAGTTATAGGGTAAATTTTAGACCTAAAAACTTTAACACAACCGGATGTTCCTTTCATACATTTTAGGTAATTTCGGAATTTTCTATTTAGTATATATAACCAATTAAAAATCCACTTTTACTAAAATAATTTATGAAATATAAAATTTTTGCAAGATTCCCGAAGTCTTCATTTTATTAGAGCTGTCTAAGACTCTTGGTCTTAATAATATAATAAGTTTATAGTTCGGTCCCTGACCGGAGAACGAGACAAAACCTTGTACTTTAGATATATATTATAATTTATTATTAAAAGGTGGTTTGTGTTTTGGATTTGTTATCAATAAATCGGGAATCGGTTGGAGATAGAAAAGCTTATAGGGTAAAACGTAATCTTAAAAATTGGGATTATGTCCCCCATCCATAATTATAACTCTTCAACAATGATATTCACAATTCGATTAATTTTAAAAAAAACTTTATAATTTTTAACTTTACAGAAGGAAATGAAAAATATCATTTAAACAATGGTCGTTATAAAGGTAGTAATTATGAAAGGACTTCAAAAAAGAAGAGTGCACGAAACAATAGGGGATTTAATTTAAACGAGAAACCGATTAATTTGAATGAACAACCGGATTCAGACAATTGAGGATTCTAGCCTTGGAAGGAAAAGTTGAAATATTTCAATCTGTGTACTATAACCATCCACAAACAATTTTTTATGGTTCGTATTAGGGTTGTTCACTACCGGTTATTAACCGTTATTCCCAGTTTTGGGTTAATTCAAATTTTAAAACACCTGTTTTCTTCTTTGTGTTTAGTTAAATACCTGGTTTATTTTGAAGGAATTTCTAAGGAATCACGTATTTTCGAAAATTTTTTGGTTTTAGCATTACATAAGGACTAGAAATTTAAATTTAAAAATCGGTCGTTAACAGCACTAGTGCTTCGCCGGAAGTTCCTGTTCCGGTCCCGGTAGGCCGGAAATTTCGGAGTTTTTTGGTTCCAATTTGGTTGTTTTATTCCGGTTCTGGCCAAATTCGCGGTTTCGGCGAAGCTTTAGTGTACTCTCTTACTGAGTGACTTTTTAATTTTATTTATTTTTTATTCAATTTAAAACGTAATTCTCCCTTTTACATTAGAGATCGGACTTATACTATATATCTGACAAAAATATCGATAGGAGGGTTTTCTATCCGATGATTTTTAGTTTTTATTTTGGAAATTTCTACCGGAACTTATAGTACCGAAAACTGATCCCCAGCCCTGATAATAAATGTAAAAAGTATGTCGAGTCCGGTCTTTCCTTTACTAAACAACAGGTTTTTGGGTTTTTGCACAATTTTTTTGTTTACAATGCTCCAAAAATTTTTTTTTGGTTTTAAAGAAATTCAAAATTTTAAAATTTTCGTTTATTTTGGATTAAGAGCTTGTAAAATTTTTTTGTTGTGCATTACCTCTCTCTTTTTTTGATTTATCCCACCAAATGTATTTAAATTGTATCTAAAATTATTTACAACTGTTTAACTTCCTTCCATCTACCACCTTCCATATTTAAAAATTGGCTTGTTTAACTATGTGTTTGTGGGCATTTTATTTTGATTTTTATAAACTTTTGGGTAAATTTGTTTTTATTGAAAATTATTTCTTAATGAAAAATTCATTTTTTAATGGCAGTTCTGGGTCTCGGAGCCTTACCCAACACTACCCTCAATCTAAGATACACCTCTTTATAAGTTAAATCTTCCTTCTCTAACAAATAAGGGTGTTTGTAAGAACGAGAATTGACTGTATTTTCCATCCATTTATGGAGATGTTGAAAAAAATCTCCATAAATAGATGAAATCTAAATTATACCATAAGAGACATATATTACAATTACCTTCATTATAATGACATTCTTTGTAATTCAAAGTTCCAAAAAGTTTTCCAAAAAATTTTCATCAAATACACCCAACATAAAACTAATAAATGATTCCATCGGTAATTCTTTTAAATTAATAATTCCTCAAATTCTATATTAATATCGAAAAATATTCTCTCATAAGGATAAAACAAAAATTACTAGTCTGTGGGGAAGAGTGGGGAAGAGGTAAGTCCTTGTCTCTCAAATAGCCTTGAGAGAAGATTAATACAATTTTTTGTTTTTTTCTGGGATAGAGATGAAGAAAAAATACCTTCCCTCGTTTTCTAAAACTTGACTTGAAATGACGAAAAGAATGCCCACAAATTGAAAATCCTTTAAATCTCATTAAATTCTCTTAGAAAAATTGCTTTAAAATTATTAAATACAATTTTAGTATTTAATAAATTAAAAGAAAAGGGGGGTTGTGGTGGTCGTGGCCGAGTGGTTAAGGCGTTGGACTGCTACTTTATTGTTGTTATCCAATGGGGTTTCCCCGCCAGAGTTCGAATCTCTGCGACCACGGATATTTTTATTTGTTGAATAAAATAGGGTTTTAAGGTTTTTTAAACTTTTTGATCATATAAAAATATTTTTTGGAATTTTTATTTTTAAGAGAGCTAAAGGAAATAAAATTTTAAAAATGAGGATGGAACTTTTAAATAGAGCCTGAATTCGATGTTTTTTCCTATTTTTTTCCTGACCACCCATGGTCTTAGAATTCAGTGTTGATATAAAAAATATTTTCTCATTAAAGTTTATTATTTTCCATTCATAGTAGAAAAAGAAATTTAAACTTCTTTAATTGCGTACAAGTGATAAGCTTTGATTCCTACTAAAGTTTGTCTGGAATTTTAGTTACGATTGAAAGAACTTTTGGGGTTTTTGTTTCCGATTCTGATTTTCTTGCAAGGTTCCGGTTCAATTTGTTCAATTTAAGTAAAACCGGAACATCTTCAAACCTTTAAAGATGGAATTTTAAAATACCGTATTTCCTCTAAAATAAGCCCCGTGGCTTATTTTTTTCGATCAATCTTTAGAGGAGGCTTATTTTAGAAGGAGGGCCTATTTTAGAGGAAATACGGTAAATTTCATTTTTTTTCTTGCTTAAAATTAATTTTTTAGTGTTGAAACTTTTCCGAGTTTCTCGATCATAAAAAAGCTGGGAACGGGAAAAGGGACACATTTTTTATATTTTTGGGATCTTAAACTTTAAAGGGACTATTTTTTAAGACCTCTTACCCCGAACATTTACCCCCGAACATTTTAAACGAGAAAAACAAATATACTGTAGTTTTAAAAATAATTTTTAATTTTGCTATTGATTTTTATTAAAAAAATTTGTGTATAATTTTTGAACTAAAAAAATTCTTCTTTTTTTCTTTAAAAATTTTTAGAAAGGCATTGAAAAAAATTAAAGATAAAGAAAATGGGGAATTGACAAAAATTGATTTTATAAATCGGTAAAGGGTTGTTTTGGCGCCGACATATTTTTGGCTTTATAAAATTTTTTTAGAAAATATTTTTTATGGCTATCGAAGGATATACAGTATTTACTCAAATAATTACCCTGGGTAATTAATTTTCAAATCTGGCTTAATGGGGTAATTAATAGAAAGGGAGTAATTATTTGAGAGAGAGTAAAGTAAAAAAATGTTTGTAAATATAAAAAGGGAAGGGGGGGGGTTATATCCTATTTATCTTAATCAAAAATAACGCGGATTCGGCTTCTCAACAAGAGCATAGAAGATCCGGAAACATGAAAAAACAAAAATCTGGGCTCTAATTATCGATGAACAAGTTAATAAAGTAAATCCTTTTATATTTAAAATCCAAAAAAAAAGTCTGGTTAAAAAAATATTTTTAAAACTTTTTAAGTGCTTCCTGGCTTGAAAAAATAGCCCGAAAAAAAATAAAAATATAGCTACTTGAAATATAGCCCGCCCTCTTAAATAAATAGCCCTTGAATTGGTTGAAATTAGAATATCCGGGAAATTAGCATATCAACCAACTACCTGAAGCTTTAAAAAGTTGTAAAATAAAATTAATTTGGGCGTCAAATGTCGGCGCCCAAAAATTGGGACAAAATGGCATGTTGAGGGATATTAATTTTTTAAATTTAAATGCTGTAGTATGTAGTTAGAATTTTATATACTGAATAAGAGGACATTCTTTAGCATATAAATAACACCTCATCTAATGGATAAAGATAGAATATTTTTAATTTTTCATTAATTGCTAGGGTCTCATTAAGCCCTTACACTAATTGCAGGGGTCTCATTAAGTCTCGTCGGTGTTATAAACCCTTTGGCATTCTGTAAATAGAATATATTAGAATTCCTTCCTTTTTTGACTACAATATACCGTATTCTCGAAAAATAAAGCGCCGGCCTCCAGTTGAACGTCACTCCCCAATAGAGCGCCGGCCTCCAGTTGAACGTCACTCCCGCGTCACTTTGACAGGGGGTTGAAAAATAGAGAGGCTTAATAGTTGAAAAATAGAGAGGCTTAATTAGAGAAAATACGATACATACAATTTAGCAATAATAATTCTCTCCCTTTTGCCCAAAATTTTTTTCAATCTTAAATTTCCGGGAAACAATAATTAAGTCCTTTCTTTTGGAATAAATAATGTGAATTTAGATTTGAAAAATTATTTTTTAAAAATCCTTCCCATAAAAATGAATTATTTCTCAATTTTTTTGTTCTTCATTTCATTTTATTTTGTTTATTCTTCTTTTGAATGGAATCAGGATAACTTTAATGAAGTGTTGAGGCAATATAATGAGCATGAAGAACAACAAAAAGGACAATGTTAGTATAATAATTTTATTAAAATTTTGGTTGTCTCGAAGTTTGCGAACAAAACTAAAGCTAAAAAGAGGGGACTGGTTTTGTTCATTTGTGTTGTAAATAATACTCAATACAACTTTATATAGAATAGAAAACTTGATGTTTCAGCAAATGTCGGTGCGAATTTATTTGGTAAAAACTAAGACTGGATATCGGTTATCGAAATCAAGTTTTATCAAGATACACCCCAGTGTGATAAACAAAACCAATCGCCTCTTGTTATAATAGCCTTAGTCTCGACTCTCTTCGGCCCGGTCTCTAGCAAAAACTATCAAAATTTTATATTAATTTTTAAATAAAAAAATTTTTAATTTACAGTTGCTCATTTACTTGATCAAAATACTAACTTTCATCGTATGTGTAAACATTAAATTTTAGACTTAAAAAATTTTAAATAAACGAAATTTTCCTTTTTTGGATAATTTTTGAATTTTCTATTAACACTATAACAATTAAAAATCCACTTTTTCACCCACAATTTCTGAAATAATTTTTAAAATTTTACCAAAGTTAAAAGTAAGCTTAAATAGATTTGATGAAAAGTTGGGTTGTGTAATGATTTTGTTTGCCTAAAAATTCGGGGGATAGGTTGGGGACAGAAAAATTACTATGAGATTAAATCTTAAAAATGGGAGGAAGTACCGCCTCCATCCATAATTATAACTCCTCAACAATTAATTTAAAAAATCTTATAATTTTTAACATTACAGAAGGAAACGAGCAATATAATTTAAACGATGGTCGTTTAGAAAATAGTAATTATGAAAAGACTTTTGATAAAAAAAAGAAACGGAAAGATAAGAAGACATCGTCACATAAATCTTTGAACCAGGGAGAATCGTCCAATCCACAATTTAATCATTCAAGCACTGGGGGATTCCAAACTTGGACACCGCCGAATGAGACTTATGAAGAACCATCCAGTACATACTTCAATCATTCAAACACTGGAGGATTCCATACCTGGACACATCAGGATTCGACTTATGAACAACCATCTCAACCAAGTTTTAATCACTCAAACAGTGGGGGATTCCAGACCTGGACACCTACGACTTATGAACAGCCTTCCACTCAGCATTCAACTGAATCAACTAATGAACATCCTAAACAAAGTTTTAATCATTCACGCTCTGGGGGATTCAAATTGTGGAAGAGAAGAGGTTAAATATTTCAATCTGTGTACTATGACCATCCACACACAACTTTCTATGATTGTATCAGGGTTGTTCACTACCGATTATTAACCGATACTCCCTGTTTTCGGTTAATCCAAATTTTAAAAACCTTGTTTTCAGTTTTAGTTAAATGCCGGATTTTATATTGGAAAAATTCTTAAAGAATCACTCAGTTTTTAAAATTTTCGGTTTTTTAAAAGTTTACAAAAATGATTAAGTATCTCTAGCAAAAAATATTAAAATTTTAAGTTTTCAAATCTAAACAACCCTACTTTGTATTTAAGAATGAAGGGGTATTTTAATTGAGGAGTGTCGCTTATGCAGACTAAGGTTGGCGGATCCGGATCCGAAAAAAGGCCGGATATCCGGAAATTTTCGGTTCGGATACCGGATCCGGATATCCAAAGATTTCTAACTATCCACCAACCTTAATGCAGACCCCTTACCGAGTGTTCAACCAATTTTTATTTGTTTTTTATGTCCTAATTTCCCCTTTAAATTAGAGATCGGAACGATACAATATATCATTTAAAAATATCGTTTATCGATACCGACTATATAGAAAGGTTTTTTGATAACAATTTCGGTATTTTTTTAACGGAATCGAAACTTTTTGTTGACTGGGACCTGATCCTCAACGAGAATAAAATGATAAGAATATCGTTTATCGATCTCTAATATTTTAGATAAACAAAAGGTTTTTGCACAATTTTTTTGTTTACAATGCTCAAATTTTTTTAAAATTTTTTGAGTTTTTTCTTGGAAATTTGAAAATATTTTTTTATTTTGTTTTGGGAGCTTGTAAAATTTTTTTGTTGTGCATTAACCTTTCACTCCCCCTTTTATTTTATTTAATTCACACCCCCCCCCCCTTAATTTTGTTATTTAAATTTATTTTTAAGTTTCTCCCATTTAACGCCCTTCACAACCTTTCTCCTTTTTATTTAATTCACTCCCCCATTATCTAAAGTTATGGGGGAATTATCCCCCACCGCCTTCCATATTTTAAAATTCCTCTGTTTATTTACATGTTTTTGTGGACATTTTATTTATTTTGGGTTTTTTAAATTTGTATAAAGTTTTTTTGGGTAAATTTGTTTTTATTTTACATCAAAACTTGTTTTATAACTTCTATCAATTGCCCTCTCTCGATTAATTACCCCCTCCAACGAGAGTTTGAAAAAACACTTACCCAGAGTAGTTATTCAATGAAATTAAGGTTTTAGGAAGGACTCCCAAACCTGAACTTGAGAATTAATATTTGAAAAGGGTCGTAGCTGGGTCGGAACAACAAAACGTTCCCTTACACACCATATACAAAATAGTATTTTTTTAGACACAGAATTTAAAATTAACTGTTTCTTCAATTCATCCGAATATCGAGATTTGCCTGTATATAATATTAAATAAAAAATAATTTTTTAAATCTAAATTTAATTTAGGTATATACCGGATTTATTCTAATAGAAACACGTCTCTATTTGAACCACAGTCTCTAATATAAGCACAAAATTTGAGGGGTTGAAAAATAGAACCACAGTCTCTATTTGAACCACATCTCTAATATAACCACATATTACAAGATTCAGGTTAGCGATGTAGTATAAGGCTTTTAAGGTTATTCTTGCGTCTTTAGCGTTATATTCAATCAAATTTTGATCAGGAATAAGTCACTCAATCCATATTTGAGCCAACCAGAATTTTACACTTTGATCTAGACCTGAATTTAGGCAGAGCCAGAATTCAGATGGAACTCGTTTATTACCCAGAACTCGTTTATTACCTGCAGATAAATTAACCCACAACTGTCTTTTATAATATCACCAAAATTAAATAGATAGCCTGACTTAAAGCGTCGTCGTCGAGACTCGATCAAACTCGTCGTTCAAGACTGCCGTGAATCAAGAATTCAGGGAGTGTTCTAGTAGTCAAAACCAAATGAGTGGAGGTCTGTCCCATCCACTACGGTCCGAAAAACCGAATCGCACTTTTGGTTATTCGGTCTGATTGTTGAGTTCAGCGCCGCAGGCGAAATTTCAGAGAATTTTGGAAGGCAAAGAACGACCAAAAACGACCTAATTGATCAAAAATTATAATCATTTTTGGAGAAGTATGACAGAAAAAATTCCCGAAATTTCCATATTTTTCAAAAAACTTGATTGAAAAATAAAAGCACAGTCTCCATTTGAACCACAGTCTCTAATATAAGCACAAAATTTGAGGGGTTGAAAAATATAACCACAGTGGTTCTATTAGAATAAATCCGGTATATTTTACTACATATATATTTGTTTAAATTTTAAAATTAACAAAAAAATTTTAAATGAAAAAATAAATTCTTTTTTTAATTAATAAATTCATCCTGTAAATATATAGCAATAGAATATGCTCCGCTTTTAATTAATTTTAATCCGTCTGTGTCAGAAACAGTATATCTAAAGGGAATATTTATTAAAATTTTGTTAAATCTTTTAAATTTTTATCATACACAAACTTCTCTTTGAGATACACGTAATTTGGATGGGTAAGATTTGGAGAGATATCGGAGATAAGGGGATTATGAAGGATACCAGAGGATTTAGCGGAATCAAAGGGGGTTTAACGAAGTAGCTTGGGATTATGGAGATTATCATGTAATTTGAAGGGATCAAGGAGGATTAAAAAGATACCATGGGATTACTGACTAATGTCGGGTGAGTTGGGGGAGATAACGGAGGATAAAGGGCTATCTATAGTTATGAATTGATATCGGGGATATCCGAGGGTTTGGAGGTGATTCCTTCCCTCCTCCCCCTCACTTTTAATGAAAAAAAATTAAACTTACTTATCAACTAGTATTTTAAAATAGCCATCAGGGACTAATAAAATAATCATTTTGCCTTGTCCTGACATAATTTCTTTTTTCTCTTCTATGTTATTTAAAAATGGTTCAAGCACAAAATATAAATATGAATATAATGCAAAAATGAATAATTGTGAAGTAATTTGTTGGATATTTTCTTTAAAAAAAGGAATTTTTGTCTCTTAGGATTAAATCTTTTAAAGCTTGGTATCTAATAAACGGGGGTTTAAGAATCCATTAAAAGAAAGCCTCGGTACCCAGATTGGTAGATCTGGAAAACCCTCCCCCCCCCCACCCCCCAGTGACGTTCGATATGGAGAGATTTAAAGGGATATAAGGGGATTATTCTAGGTGATTATCATCACTACCCCCTTTTTTCCAAGTGATTAATGTGAATATCAGTGGATTAAGGTATATTTGGATTTGGGGATTCAAGGGATTTTTGGGGATTTTGAGGAATATCAAGTGATATTCCTCCTAATCTTTCGGTCTCGACTATCGGTCTCGGGGTTGATTCCCGGTCTTAGGCTCGGCTCTCGGCTTTCTTAATTCCCGAACATCACTACCCCCCCCCCCCTCCTTTTCTTCCTGTTTTTTTAAAAAATATAAAAAAATCATTTTCAGATACCTTTCAATTTAAATTCATTTTCCATCTTTTCCAAAATATTAATTATTTCATTAATATTATTTATCATTTTTGGAGAAACATTTTCTTTTTCCAATTTTTCGACAAAAGCTAATCTTCTTTCTTTATTCATTAAATATTTTGTTTTTTCAAAAAGTAGATTAGGGTTTTCTATAGTTTCAACATCCAAATCCATAAACTTTTGCCTCCTTCTTGCTGAAGGCTAAAAAAATAATTTTGGGATTTTTTTACAAAACAATTTGGAGTAAATTTTTTATTTAAATTTAAAAAATAAAAACAGACGTCTTTCAAGAGTTGAATCAAATCCATTTATTTTTTTAGCCTTTGAAATTACTAATTTATTTTTAGAAGAATTTACAGAAATTTTTGAAAATAAATTATTAACTTAAAAATAATTATTTTATTTAAAAGATTATTCCAGGGTAATTTAAATTGTTGTTTTGTTTTTTTAATTGGGGCACAAAGTCTTTCTTTTTCCTCCCCAAATTTCAAATTCATTGCAAGTTTCGGTTAGCCAGAAACTAACCGAAACTTCCGGATATGTTCTAATACACCCAACGCCTCGTGGCACACCCAAAGCGGGGAATAGGGAATAATTTACACTGTGTATTTTGCTAGTTTTGTTGCCAAAATTTTCCCTTATTTTATCGTTAATAATAATTAATTTAATTAAATTTAAAAACATATTTTATTTGCTTCAATTCCTCCAAAAGAAAAATTATTTTTATTTTTATTTAAAGGAAAAAATAATTTTTTGTTTTTAATTTGACGACCTTCGTTGCGAATTGTAGGAACTGAAATTTTAAAAAGTTAGGTAAAATATTTTTTAAATTAATTATACATTTTGGAGAAGGAAAATTAATATTTGTAATTGTTCCATCAACAAAAATAAAAATATTTAATAATAAAAAAATTAAATATTTAAAAAACATTTTTTTAAATTTATTTTAATAAATATATTTAGCTAAAATTATTTTTATTTAAATAATATCCCTTTGTTTATTACATAATTTTTATTATTAGACGTTTAATAATATCTACAATTTTGTATTTGCACTTTTCTTTTTGATTATTTAAAATAAGACTGACGAAATAGTAAATGCCGATGTTTCTTAACTACCTACTAGGGTTGTTGGCGACCGGGAATTTTTGAAAATTTTTGCCAAAAATTAACCGTTTTTAGAAAATTTTAAAAACCGAAAACCGGAAATTTGTGAAAATGAGTGATTTTATTTAAAATTCCCCCAAAAATAAACCGGTATTTGCCTAAAACTCAAAACCGAAAACCGGGCTTTCGAAATTTTGATTAACCGAAAACCGGGGGTACCGGTTAATAAACGGTCGCCAACAACCCTACTACCTACATATTTCCTGTAATTTCGTAAGAGGTTATTTTTATCAGTAGCCTTTTCCGTCAGAATCAGTTTCCTCAATTTTAATTATTCCGTTTAATTAAATTTTTAAATAGAAACACTTACTGACAAAGCTACATTCAGAAAAAAACTCATCTCTGACGAAAATAACCTCTGACGAAATTACAGGAAATATGTAGTTAATAAACATCGGCATTTAGTGCAAGTACAAAGTTGTTTATTTTAAAAAAAAATCTCGGGGTTTCCGCAAGTTCTCTCTTTTCCTTCTCCTCCCTTCTTTTTTTTTACCGGATCTGAGATGACAAGGAGGAGACCGAATTATTGAAATTTTTGATTTCGTTTTCCTCTCCAAAACTTTGCCGAAGGAAAGGGGATCTCTACAATAACAAAAGTTTATAAAGGAAGGGAACTACTTAAATATTGAAAGTTCGTTGTTAGACCCCCCCCCCCCAACTACTAACGATTCCTCCAGTTGACGGAATGTTTTTTGTTGTTGGTTTATTTTAATCAAAAAGGATTTCAAAAGCGGAATCAATCATGTCAGGAAAAGTGAATATTCTACATTGGAATTAATCGAGAAGATACCGTGTGTATATCTATATACCGTAAAAACTGTATTTATTACCCTCTCTCAAATAATTACCCCACCTGCTTTTATTACCCCCTTTAGCAGGAGATCGAAACAATAATTACCCAGGGTAATTAATACAGTTTTTACGGTAGGTAGTTTTGCCCTGAGATGTTTTAATATTGACCTTTAAAATTTAATTTTTGAAAAATTAATTATAATAAATATTTATTTTAATAATTTATTTTTATTTATTTCTCTTATCTTTTCCCATAAAAATAAAACGATTATTTTGCAATAAAAATCAATTTTAATTTTTATTTGAACAGCTTTATTGTTATTATTAAAGTGTTTTCAAATTTAATATTTATTTATTTTATTTAAAAATTTTTGAAAATATTTACATACATAAATATAGTTTTGGCGATTTAATTTAGAGAGGTCGTCGTTATAGAGAGATCCCATTTAATTCCGATTAGGGAAATACAGATAGCGATCAACTTCAAAACTTTACCTTACCGTATTCCGTACCGTATTACCGAAACTTAAAAATCATCATTAATACCTAAAGATAACCAAAATTTCGAAAAATACCTCCGCTAGTGAGTCTGAGTTGAAATTTTATTTTTAGATTTTTCCTAAAATGTTTGAAAAAATATTTTTCCTATTAATTATTTTATTAAATTTTAAAATAAATTATTCAATTATTATCCGAACAAGTTATGGAAATTTGGAAGGATTTATTTATAAACTTGAAAATGGAAAGTCTATCAATGTTTTTCTAGGCATTCCTTTTGCTGAAAAGCCTACTGGAATTTTAAGATTTGAAGTAATTTTTAGTATATTTTTTGGGATTTGATTAGTCTAACAAATATATGTATGATGCTGGCGTGGGTAATACAGCTATCCTTTTAATTAGAATGTTCAAAATAGAAACAGATTTTATGACAGCTAGATGGAGAGTTAATCATTTAACAAAGCAACAGACTAGTACATACATACATTCTGCTGCCCTATATACCGAAAATCTTCTGATAGAAGCACGGTCTCTAATTGAAGCACATCCTCGAACAGGATCACAAAATAGAAGCACACGTGCTTCAATTAGAAGATTTACGGTAATTATCTCTCCGTTTAAGTGACATAAAATCTTGAGTTTAGTTTAGAAAAAAAAATAAAAAAAAAATAAAAAAAAATTTCTTTATTTTTTACCTCTAAACATATATTTATAAAAAAAATATTTTTATATTTTAAAATATAAAAAAAACATATTTTAAAAAAAATATATTTCTAAACATATTTTTATCTCTAAACCCTGTTAATTGAAAACCGGAATTTAAAAAATTAAAATTAATTTTTGGTTTTAAACCAAATTTAAACAACTCTCTCTGCTAACAATTATTAATTCCCCTCACATAAAATTGTTAAAAAAGCCTCTGTGATTAACAAAAAATTTTTGCCTGCGGCACTAAAAATAATGTTTTATGGACACAAATATTTCCAAATTATTCTTATAAATTTCTCTTATTTATTTCTTTAGAAACCCAAACCCCCCTCAAAATGGGAAGGAATTAAACCAGCAAAAGAATATTCTCCAGCATGTGTTCCACACGCACTTCCAATTGGTGATGAAATTTTAAATTTAAATGTTCCTTTTGATGAAGATTGCTTGTATTTAAATATTATATCTCCAAATAGAGAGGAAGATAATGTAAGGAGATTTTTTAATTTTTAAATTACAGTCAAACTTCATTAGAAAATAGACACAATATTAGGGCTGGATAATTTTGAATTTTAAAATGTGGAAGGCGGAAGCAGAAGAAAATCCAGCCCAGCTATACACCTCTATTTAAAGTTATTATGTCCGAGGTGTGTCCGAGTTTATCCTAAGTAAAAAATTTCAAAGTAGGCAGAGATAAAAGATATCAGGGACTAGCCGGGCTAACACGATTCCGTTAGACTCACACCAATACTGGATTTATATTCCTATCAAAGCACCGCTATACATACTTTTCAATTTTGCTTAAGCAATACCTTCTATTTAAGATATACTTTGTTATAAATAAATCAGTTCAAAGGAGGTATTTTATAGTGCAGTTTTACTTTACTGTAATTCAATTAATTAATTTTTAATTTAAAAAATTTAATTTTGTTAGAAAGAACAACTTTATCCAGTTTTATTAATAATTCATGGAGGAGCTTTTGAAGTAGGAACAGCAAGAAATTATAATTATAAATTATTGGGAGAATATTTTGCTAGTCAAAATATTGTTGTTGTTACTGTTCAATATCGGTTAGGAGTTTTAGGTAAATTTAAACACATTATAGAGATAAAGGAAAACAACAAAATATTGTTATCTTATTTGGTTATTCTTCGATTTTGTGGACAATTCCCGATAGAATACTTTTGTTGCCATCAAAAAAATTTTTTAAACCCCCTTTATGTTAGTTATTGCTAGAGACCGACTTTGATGAATATACTAGATACTAGATATTGGAAAGTCTCCCTGATAGATTTTTGAGCGAGTTATTTACTTGATCAGATTTATAGTAGCAATAAACTGAAAATAAACTAGATTTTAAGTTACCTAGCTACTAATTTTAGGGTTAAGGGGAGTTGTTTGGTTTTACTTTTGAGTGACTAGACCTTTAATTGTTTAAATTATAATACTGGGACCAGAGCTGTTTCGAAACAAAAAATCTTAGAAAGTCGAAATTTCGAAACGGCTATAAATATGACTAGACTTCCTGCCCGTCCCTCATTTCCCCCTTATCTCTTCATTTCCTTTCCCTTCCTTTCCTTTATCAAGACATACTAATTACTACAAATAAGAAATTAATATTTGTTTTAATTAAAAAGGTTTTGCTTCAACTGAAGATGAAATACTTCCAGGCATATTTAAATTTAATTGAAAATTTTGAAAAAAAAATATTTTTTAAAGGCAATTTAGGTCTATGGGATTTATTGTCCTCATTAAAATGGATAAATAAAGAGATAAATAAATTTGGAGGGGATATAAACAAAATAACTTTATTTGGTTATTCTGCTGGTGCTGTAGCTGTTTCTTCTTTAGCAATTTCCCCTCATTCTAGAAATTTATTTAAACAAGCAATTCAGTTAAGTGGCTCTCCTTTTGGACAAACAAAGAGTGGAACTTTTGTTTTTAATGAAACAAAAATTTTGGGGAAAGAATTAAATTGTTTAGAAGAGGAGAAATGGAATAAATCAAAATCTTTAAAATTAAAAGAATGTTTACGTTCTAAAAGTGTTGAGGAAATACATGAAGTTATGAAGATAATTGTTTGTTTTTTAATTTAATTATTGGTCCTTTATCCCAGTGTTTTCTTGTGGCGTTGGTTTTGTATTTGAAGTAGCGGATATTGTAGGGATAAGTGAATTCCATAGGGTGTAGGCAAATTGCACGCAGTGACGGATTATTAAGAGAAATTTCTCTTCTAAGAAACGATTGAGACTTTCCTCTCGGGTAACTCTCAACTAAATGAAGAACAGAAGATCTTTCTTTGTCTATTACTATATTAGAGCCTATATTAGTTGCTTATTAGTCGTAATTGCTTTTTAGTCTTGATTATTTAGTACTTGCTTATTAGTCGTTTCCCAAGAATAACTTCCACCTCAACATTGTTGCTCTTTGGTTTAATTTAAAAAATATTTTGTTTAATTGACAGGGCCCGTCTAGAGCTGACGTGAATTTTGCAAAATTTGGAACAAGAACATCAGATAACGACTTTTTTCCAAAAGACTTGATTAGTTTAATTGAAGAATCACCTCCAAAGACAACAATAATGGGGCATTGTACAATGGATTCTTTGGCTTATAGTAGGGTTTAAAAATCGGAACTCGTTATAAGATAGTTCCAGAATTGGATGGACCTCGTTAAAAGATAATTTCAATCCAATTTTTTGACTGTGGTAGGGTCCGATAAATAAGAGGAATACTTATAATAGGTAGACCTTAGGATTGGCGGATCCGATTATATGCTAAAATTTCCGTTAGGGTATCGGATTTTGAGCCCGGAATTTTGTACTGTACCGAATTCCGCACTGTATTACCGACTGTAATACCGAGAAATACGGCCATAGTACGGTAAGGTTTGGGCTCTAATCGGGTCTATATATCCGGGGATATTCCAAACTCTTTAACCCTCAACAACAATCTTATAATGAGTTCCAATTTTATTTAAAATTATTTAATTCTTCCCATTTTTAAGCATTAATTCAATCAAAAAATAGCAGTGTAACCCAATTTTCTGTCCCTTTGGAAAGAATTAAATATTTTGGACAGAATGATTTTAACCATATTGTTAGGGAAATGGTTGCCAAAAATAAATATTTTGGAGAGGAAATTGCAAAAATTGTTCAAGAAAAGATTATCTCATTTTATACAAAAGAATATAAAATTAAGGATAGAATTAAAGACAATAATTTCTTTTTGGAAAGATACAGTATGGTAAGAGGAATTTAATTTTTAATTAGACCCTAAAGATCACCACTAGACGATAGTGGTGATATTTTGGGTGGTATTTAATTTAAATAAATTTTAACAGTTATTAAGTGATTTGCATTATATAGCCCCAGCATTTTGGGAATTAAGACTTAAAATTGAATTTAATTGGCCAATTTATTTTTATGAATTTGCTTGGAAAGAATCTTCGCTTTTTCCAGAATGGGTTGAAGTTAGAGGTAAATTAGGGACGTTAAAAGGTGTATTATACATACTTAAGTTTGGATGGATAACTAGTTATGAAAAGGTGTAGGAATTGAGAGGGAAAAGGAGGAAAAAAATTATTTTTATTTTAAATCAGTCACCTTTTCTAATAACAATATAAAATTAAAAATCTCTTTTAAAATAATCCTCACTCTAATTTGTAAGGGGGAAGAACTGTTGGGGAACTCAATGGGGGAACTATTGTAAATTAATATTAAAGAAAATATTGTAGTAATTACTAATTTACATATTTAAAGAAGCATTTCATATGCTAGACCATGATTTAATTTTTGAAATTGGAAAGTTTGCACCTAAAAGTAAAGAGGCAGAAGGAGTAGCTAATTTATTGAGGGAAATTATTGTTAATTTTGTTATTAAAGGGTTTGTTTCTTAAATTAAATGGGAAAATGGTATTCACGGGCAAAACTGTAGCCAATCGTAATTTGAGAATCAGAGAGAATGGGTATATAAGAATGGGCTTCCAAAGAGTAAGTAGCAACTGTCACTAGGATAGAATTTTGGTAATCTCTTAGAGGAAGCTTTCTGCCAAATATCAATCCAAACTTGTTTTGCCCCTTCCTTCCCTTCCTCCAACTCAGAGCATACCTCTAAGTGCCTTGGGGAGCAGTCGGTTGCCGCAAAATTATAATCAAAAATAAAATGCCATAGCAGGTTGATTTCGATGCCATCCAACGCCACTCGGTAGACATATCGACTCCTCCAAAAATTCTACAATAGAGTTTCACTAGAAGTTCCGGTTCCGGCCAAAATTTCGGTTCCGGTGAAACACTAATGCTCATCCAAAGAGTACATCAACTGCCACCAAGAATGGGTTAGGGGGGGGGGGGGGGGAAGAGTTTAATTAGCATTAACTACCCCAAAAAAAATTTAATTTTATTTATTTTTTAAAGAAATCCAAAAATTAAAAATTCAAAAAATACAACAATCAATTGGAATAAAGCAACAAAAAACGACCCTTCTCGACATTTATTTATTAATGGAATTAATCCTTTAATTAAAGAAAATGTTTATAATACTGAATGGGAGAGATTACATTTTTGGCATAAATTAACAGAAACACACCAAGAATTTAATATAATTAATGGAGTCTATGGAAAGAAAGTTAAAAATGGAAAACATGACGAATTTTAAATTAAATATAGAACAGAAACCTCGATTTTACAGACACCCAAATTTAACTTTTAAACTCTAAAATTTATAATTTCCTCAGGGGCGTATGTGAAAATCGAGGTTTTCCAACTCCTATTTATTTTGGCTTTTTAAAGTCATTTCTGCACACACACTAATTTTTAAAATATTATAAAATCTACAGATTTATTTACAAACAAAATTTGGGAAAAGATTAGTACGGTTAAACCTCGCTATATGAGATACACTCAATATTAGAGCCGGGACTGGGAGGGTCGTATGATAATCGAGATCTTGAAAAAATCTCGATAACCGAGATTTTTGACCGGGATTTCGTCTCGGTCCGGCTCTACACAATATTAAATACATCTCTTTGTTAATTTTGTTAGACAGGAACCAATACCGAATTCGAAAAGTACAGAGCGAGTACTTCGGGAATACTGAACCGTGCCGAACAGCCAGTACTGCGTGAGTACCGAACCGTGCCGAACACTACTAGAAACTGCCTAATCGACCCCCTCTATTTAGGATAAAATTGATTTATTATCTCTAAGGGTGTAGTATCTTATAACGAGGTTTACTATAACATTTATTAGTTTTTGTGTCTACTAGTTTGTTGTTGTCTAATGGTAGGGAAGTAAACATGTAAATTTCTAATTTTTGTTAAGGAATTATTTTTTGATTTTCTCGAATGTTTTGTTGTTTTTAATTGTTTTTCTTTTCTTTTATTATTTTTGTTGTTTTGGGAATTGTTTTGGACGTAAAGAATGATTATATCTTCGTCATCTTCGAGTAGTTCGTTAAATGAAGTATCATCCAAAATTGCGTCAACTTGTACAGAAACTGGGGAAAAAATAAATTTTAAAAAATTTCTATCCAAAAAGAAATATTTTTGTAGAAAAATCTTTCATATTTTCAAAAAGGAAAGGGTATTGGGGTAGAAACTAATTAAAGGGATTTTCTTTTAGAGACTACATTTCTCAAGGAAACTTAACCCAAAAATAATTTCGCTGAAACTAAAAATTATTTTCATAGTGAATTCGGAATAGGGATTTCGACAAAATAAAACAATTGGGAAATAAAGGGACGGAAGTGGGGATGTTTGGAAAAGACACCAAAACATCCCTGAATTCCGGGCAACCATAAATTCAAGTGAAGATATCCAGAGAATATATATTCCCAAAAAAGCCCCTCCTCACCATTAGCTCCATCTCCACATGAAGATATTACAACAATACTATCATCATTTAATTCATCTTCTTCAGATTCATTACTTGTTGTTTCAATTTTTTCATTACCTAATTCATCCAAAATGGGTAAATTATTATGTAATTTAATTGGTTTAATAAATTTATGTAAATTTTGTTGTAAAATTGTTGTTGTTGTTGTTAATTGTTTATGTTTTCTTTTAATATTTCCTTCTTAAATGGAATTTTCAGATTTTTTAATAACAACCCCACAAAAACAATACAAGTAAAAAATTTGGACAGGAAACCGAATCTGTGACCTACTGCCACTTATTAACGCTAGATTATTTGGGTAAAAATGCGCTTTTATAAATCTTGAACCTTAACCTTCTCTTTTATACCCCACTTATCGAACGGTATCTCTGGTACCTCTAACCGCACCTCTAAAAACAATCCGTCTGAACTTGTTATCTAAATTGATTAACCATCCATCCATTTATTGACAAGTGAATCCCACAAAAAACTTAATATCAGGCTTTATCAGAACTTGCTAGAATGTGCAACTTCTTACTATCATCATTTAAAATAAAAGAAGTCCAAGAATAAATAATTTATCGAGATCGAAATTAAAAATGTTTAAAATTTCAAAAATTCAAAAAAAAAAACTGGCAAAGCCTGATAAAAGATTGGGACCGGATTTAAATAAACAAAAAATTAGCTCGACAAGAATTTTCCTCGAAAATCCAAACAATTTCCCTTCTCTTTTAAACAAAAAAATCCAGTCCCTAAAATTTAATTAAATAATTTGACACCCCTTGTTGTAACTCTTCTTCTTCTTCCTCTCCCCCATTTTCTTCATCAAAATTAAATCCATCAAAAATAAGATCAGAAAGGCGAACACCCAATAAACGAATCTTTTTTTAGAAATTTTTTAAATTAAAAAAATTTATTTTTTTAATTACCGCATCATGTCTTCCAACCAATTCTTTCTTTAAAAGACCTTCTACAATTGGGTAAAGCATTTCAACATTTTGAATAACAAAATCAACAGATTTACATCTTGTAATGTATTCAAATGTTGCAAATTTTATCTTAATAAAAAAATTTTTTTGAATATTTTTGAAGAAAAATAATTTTAAAAGTTAAAAAGTGATATCCAAATGCATATAAAACGATAACTAGGCGAGGATTTTTAAGAGCCAAAAGCAGTGCCCCGGTACCTCGATCGGTAGAGCATTTTTACGTAGCGAGCGAAAGCGCCCAGCTGTCAAAAGATCGCAGAATCGATGCCTTACTGAGGCTATTTTATCTCCCCTTATCAAGGTTAAAAAGTTTAAGAAAATCAAATATATCGAAGCCTGCCATAAAATAGGAAATTTTGCATATTTCAATGCACATTTTGTGAGTATTGATTTTAAAAAAATATTCTATTAATTTATGAGTAAAAAATTAAAATATCCTTAATATTAGCAAAAAAATATTTTTCTCCTTACAGATAATGTAGCTGAACGTCCACCAACAATTCTAGAAGAAGGCAATGATTTTATAAGTTTACGACAAAGCTTGTAAAGGATTTGACAGAGTTCAGTAAAATTTTGTTTTGGAGTAAAACTTCTTCCAATGCCGGCACTTTTTTGGTTATTTACTGAAACTGGTTAATTAGAAAAAATTTTAGATAGAAAATTTTAACACAATATATCTCGTAATTTTTAATGTTAAATAAAGGAACATATCCTTCACACTTATGTTAATTATCCTAGCCCACAATACAACAACTCTAAACTTTTATATCATTTGTATTCAGATAAACGAGAAATATAAGTGTTAAAAATCCCAAAATTTTCTAAAAAAAAAATGGATATACTTTAGCCGGTGGCCGGTTCGAAACCGATTCGAAATATATACCATTCGATTCGTCTCGGCGAGCTGAGTCGAATGGTACCACTCCCAGGGTGCGGAAACGCCTGTGGACCGAGATATAGGTCCCCGAAAATCGAAAAACCAAAGGGGGGACCAAGCACTTTTTTGGGGTGAAAAATTCGAAAATGCAAATTATACCTCATTCGAAAGAGCTCATCGAGCTGAGTCGAATGACACCAAAATCAACAAAATCCGACTTGATTGGACCGAGATATAGACCCCTAAAAACCGAAGATCCAAAGGGGCGATTTTTGGAATAATAAATTTTTTATACAAATAATACCTCATTCGAAAGAGCTCGACGAGCTGAGTCGAATGACACCAAAATCACCGTGATTGAACAAGATTAGACAAAGTTATAACACAAAAAACCTAAACCTATGGAGCATCGGCGAGGCGCTTGTGCAAAACCCCGCGCTTCGCGCGGGGTTTTGCGGCACGCGCCTCGCGGGGAGTCTACGGGCGCTGGGTCTGGGCTCGTTACATAAACCTATTCCTATCTCCCTTACTCTGGACGAATTTGGGGCCTCCGTAGCAGCAAAAACCTCCACAGATGCCATAGGTAAGGAGCTAAAATAAAAGATCATAACTTTGTCCAATCAAGTCGGATTTCATTGATTTTGGTGTCATTCGACTCAGCTCGATGAGCTCTTTCGAATGAGGTATAATTTGCATTTTCGATTTTTTCACCCCAAAAAAGTGCTTGGTCCCCCCTATGGTTTTTCGATTTTCGGGGACCTATATCTCGGTCCACAGGCGTTTCCGCACCCTGGGAGTGGTACCATTCGACTCAGCTCGCCGAGACGAATCGAACGGTATATATTTCGAATCGGTTTCGAACCGGCCACCGGCTAAAGTACAGCCAAAAAAATACCAAAAAATCCAAAATTTCCAAAAAAAAATCCCAAAATCCCAAAAATTTTTAAAAATCCCAAAATACGCTTTCAGCGCTAAAATGTAGGAAAATCGCTCAATTCTAATAATTAAATTTGACATATCCTCCTAAAAATACAATCTTTGGATTTGCCCTTAAAATCAAAATAATAAAAACAAATTTTCAAACCTTTATCAATTTCCCAAGCATCCAAACCCAAAGAAACTTTCAAAAGCCATTCAGAATGTAGATTAGTAAATATATAACGAATTTTTGCTCTCTTTTCAAATAAATCTGAACATTTTTCCACTCCAATAGATTTTAAAACAGCCTCACATTTTGGCCCAATTCCTGGAACTTTTCGAATTTTTAGAGAATTCATAAAATCAATAATTTTGTAACGATCAGCTTCCAAATAAAATTGTCCATTTGGTTTATTTAAATCGGTACAGATTTTGGCAAGCATTTTGTTTGTTGCTATTCCTTTAAAAAATTAATTTAAAGTTTAAAAAAAAGTTTTTTTGCCTTGATCTAAAGGGTTGACTTTTTCAGCAAATTATTCTGTTAACAGAGACCCGAATTCTTATAAACTGAACAGAAAATTTTCGAAAAAACCGGCAGACTTGCTCTCAATTATTAAGGTTAATATAAGGAATGAAAATGGCAAATAATAAAGATTGTCCCGGAGAAAAATAGCTAGTCAAAACTCATTTTTACCATTAATAATTAATAGAGAAAATTAGAAAACCCCCAGCTGTCCAAGAGAATTATATAAATATGTAAAATTAATTAATGACGGAGTACTAACAGAAAAATTCACTTTAACTCTTGAAAAATTAACAGTTCTGTCAATAACTAAAAAAGGAATTTAAATACACATGGGTGCAAGTGGATCAACCCGCAAGACCAAAAAACTTGAAGAAGACCCCAAAAACACAAAGTCAGCTAATAAATAATCTTTAACCCAAAAAATCAATTCAAAAAAAATTACCAGCACTACAAGTCAATCCAGTTAATTGTTCAACTTCAAAACGTATTTGATTTACTATATCATCCAATCCAGTACCAAAAACAACATAATCAATTATTGCAATTCTTTCCTTGTTGCAACGATTACAAATTATTACAACACGTTCAGCATCTCCAGAAATATTTTGATTATTAGAAGAAATTAAAGGAAGTCGACAAATACAATCACCAGTATAACGAATTCTTTTGCATTTTACTAAAAATCAAAAATATTTTGGAAAAATTAATAGAATTTTTCTGTAAAAGATAAGGGTAAGTTGCAGACTAGCCGCAGATTTTTATTAATTATTTTGCCGAAATTTGCTCAAATAATTTTCTTTTTTGTGGAAAATATAGACCTCATTATAAGATAAACTTTGGAGCTGGAGAGTCGTGACACTTATAATGAGGGGCCTTAAATAGGGTGCCATTTAAGCAGAGGACAACTAAACTTAAAAAACGTAAGAAATTATGGTTTATCGAATATTGGGTGTCCAACTAAATTAAATAAAAATTCGAAAAAACATTAAAAACCTGGAAATATTCTTTGCCCAACAAAATCAGTCAAATCCAAATAGGCCTCATCCAAACCTCCCATAAACATATTTGGGTCATAATATTGAAATATACTTCTTACAATATTACTTTCCCGAATGTATTTGTGCATATCGCAAGGAACAATTACAAGGTCTGGACATAATTTTTTGGCAATAAATCCTGGCATTGCTGATCTTACACCGAATTTGCGTGCCAAATAGTTTGAAGTTGCCTGTTTTTTGAAGAAATTAAAAATTTTTGAATTTTAGAGATATAAAAAGAAAAAAAGTCACCTCTACCTATACAAGCTTCTTTTTGTACCAAAAATGAAAAATAAGGGAGAAAGAAAAGGGAAGGAAAAATGAAAAAAATGGTCAGAAAAAAGAGGGGCATACGAACCGAATAGTAATTACACAAAAAATTAGATGTCTTCCCTTAATCGGATTCCAAGACTCAATCCTCAAATCAAACCTTTTCTGGTAATTGTGAAGAGTACAGACCCCATTTTTTCCTCCCCAATTTCCCCCCTATATTTTTACAAAATGGTCAGACTTTTTCCTTCCTTCCATCCAATTTGCCTTTCTAATTTTTGCCTAAATCAAACGAAAAGGATTATTTTTGATTGATGGATGGAAGAAAATTGAATGGAAGAAAGGAAAAAGTCTGACCATTTTGTAAAAATATAGGTGGAAAAATAGGGAGGAAAAAATGGGGTCTGTACTCTTCACAATTACCCCTTTTCTTGCTATAACTAACACCAACCCAAATCAAAAAAATCCACATACCAACATAGCATCCCCACCTACAGCCATTGGAACAGTCCTTAATTCTGGATTGTCGCGACATTCTACAGAAGCATAAAAAGCATCCATATCTATATGAACCCAAAATCTATTTATGGAACGATGTTCTTCCATTTTGATAGCTACACTGTCAGCCTTTGAAAAAAAAACAAAATAAAAAAATATAGACAATAAATACTTCTTTGCCAACTCGAAAATATAATTTGGGAAGGAAAGTAAAAAAATAGTTTCCCAAAGAATGAGTTAAAAAGTTTATATTTTCCAGCAGAGTAAAAAAGAACTCATTTTCGCTGGTAAAATTCGAGTCACTCGATCCTAAGAAAAATACAAACATGGCTATTCATTGGAGAAACTCCAGGAAAAATTCCGTCATATCTACCGGAAACCGATTCGGACAAATGATATGTCATTCGAAAGAGCTCACCGAGCTGAGTCGAACGACACCAAAATTAGCTTCGGGACTCAGCTATGGGCCGAGATATGGGTCCCCGAAAATCGAAAAACCATAGGGGGGACCAAGCACTTTTTTGGGGTGAAAAATTCAAATATGCAAATTATACCTCATTCGAAAGAGCTCATCGAGCTGAGTCGAATGACACCAAAATCAACGAAATCTAATTTGATTAGACCGAGATACAGACCTCTGAAAATTGAAGAACTACAGGGGCGAATTTTGGATAAAAAATTCGGTCATACAAATGATAGCTCATTCGAAAGAGCGCATCGAGCTGAGTTGAATGACACCAAAAGCAGCTCGAGATCTTGATTATGAGCCAAGATAAACAGGTTCAAAATGGTCAACATAAACCTATGGAGCGTAGGCGAGGCGCTTGTGCAAAACCCCGCGCTTCGCGCGGGGTTTTGCGGCACGCGCCTCGCGGGGAGTCTACGGTCGCTGGGTTCTGGGCTCGTAACATAATCCTATTCCTATCATCGATGAGGTGGGCAAGCCCGGCTTCCTCCGCAGCAGCAAAAACTCCACAGATGGCATAGGTAAGGAGCTAAAACAAAAAATGGTCATAACTTTCTCAAATCAAGTCTGATTTTGCTGATTTTGGTGTCATTCGACTCAGCTCGATGAGCTCTTTCGAATGATCTATCATTCAAAAAATCGAATTTTTCACCCCAAAAAAGTGCTTGGTCCCCCCTATGGTTTTTCGATTTTCGGGGACCCATATCTCGGCCCATAGCTGAGTCCCGAAGCTAATTTTGATGTCGTTCGACTCAGCTCGGTGAGCTCTTTCGAATGACATATCATTTGTCCGAATCGGTTTCCGGTAGATATGACGGAATTTTACCAAACTCCATAACAAACACAATTTTGGAAAATAAAAAATAATAGACAATAACCTAAAGTATCCAGGATTACTGATAAGAGGATACCAAGTAAGCTATAAAATAACCAAAGAAAAATGATCAACCACAGACCCAGAAACTCCAAAGAGACCCCCAATTTATAAGAAATTATAAAATTTAAAGTCAAAACCTCTTCTTCCAGCCTTTTTAATTGCTCATTAGTTGCATATGAAAGCATTTCACATTTATTCTTAATACGTTCTTCAACCTGTTTTTCGACTTGTCTTTCATGATGTTGAAAGTCCTGTCCAGTATTATCCGCAATTATTCTTTTGATTCGATTCATATCGAGAGAAGCCATTCCTGCCTTGTCTCCACAATAAGTCAAAGCCATTTTTGTGTGTTAATTTTTGGTGTTAAAATAGTTAGCCTTAATTTAAAATTTAAAAATTAAGAAAAAAGGGATATAATATATGGCGCGCTTTGGTTTCGTCCCACTATGGGTTCGTCCCCCTGAACAAAAGGGGGACGAAACAAAAGGGGACGAAACCAAGCGCAGCCTAATATACAATTAAAAATATTAAAAGAAAATTACTAAAATTCAAATTTTTTTAATAAAAATATTTTTAAAAATATTTTTAGAATAAAAAGTCTGAAATCTGAAATAGATAACCGATAAAAAAAGAGGGACACGCCCGTTTAGGCGCGGGCCGGTCAGGCGCGACCGGTTAGGCGCGACCGATTAGGCGCCGGCCGGTTAGGCGCGCGGCCGATTAGGCGCCGGCCGTTTAGGCGCCAAGCCTTTTAATTAAATATTGAACGAAATGCTCCTCCAAATCCTGAAAATAGATAGATTCTGATAATCCCGGACAAATGCACCACCCTCACATAAGGCTTTCGCGGAAAAAAGTTTTTGCCGCTGCGGAGGAAGCCGGGCATGTCGAGCGGAACGACGGCCGCCGCTTCGCTACGGTCGCCGCGAGCGAAGCGAGCACGACCGCAGCGAAGCACGGCCATCGTGTAGCGAAGACCATGCCCGGCCTACCCTCCGTAGCAGCACAAAAACAGTTTTTCCAGCGAAGATTCCGTTGGTCATAACTTTGTTCATAATCATCCAAACGAGCTGATTTTGAGTCTGGTACGTAAACTAGTTAGGCCGGTTTTTTAATTTTAGAAAATTTTTTTGTAAAATTTTTGTTTTATAATTCAGAATTGTCCCATTTGATGGTCGATGGGACCATTCTAATTGATTATAATCGAATATTTAAATAAAAGGTTGGCGCCTAACCGGCCGGCGCCTAACTGGCCGCGCGCCTAACCGGCCGGCGCCTAATCGGTCGCGCCTAACCGGTCGCGCCTAACCGGCCCGCGCCTAAACGGGCTGTACCCAAAAAAAGATGCGTCAGCAATAAATTTTTCGATGTTTTAACCCCTTTTTAGCCGTGCCGACATTTTAACGAATCGATATTTTGTTCTCAAACGGATAGCCAATTTTATTGCACTATTTTTGTTTTTCCTTTGCATCATTTACGTTTCTTGTTCTTGAGGTTGAAACAATTTTTAAATTTGTTATTTTAAGTGTTTTTCGGCTAATTATTAAATTTATTCAATTTCTCAAGAATTTTTTTTATTATTTTCTTTCTTCTTCGTTTTAAAATTTTTAGACATTGAGAATTTTTATTTTTGAAAATATTTCCTAAATATTTTTAAGCTCTTTTTAAATTTGACTAGGAAAAGCTTTTGAGGCAGCGATAGACAATACTAAATAAAAGAGACGACAGACGGTTAGACTTTTATGTTTTGACGCCATTAATGCCGATTTTTGTTGCTAGCGAGGATTGTTTTTGGATTTTAGAGGGAGAGCTCTCTTTTAGTAGCGTTTTACATGTGCTTTCCTTAAATAGATTTTCCCACGACATAAAATCGATAATTTTAATTAAGTCGCTTGGCTTTTAATTTTTTTTTGAAATTATTTGTATGCGAGAATTATTTTTATTTCCTTTTTTAATTTCTGAATTTATTCTAAAATTATTTTCTTTTAAAATTTGTTTTCAGTTGTTTGCAAGTCTTTATATATTTCTTATTTGAAAGCCTTATTTGTCTTCTAAAAATGGCTCGTACCAAACAAACGGCACGTAAATCGACTGGAGGAAAAGCTCCACGTAAACAACTTGCTACCAAAGCTGCTCGCAAATCTGCGCCCTCAACTGGAGGTGTTAAGAAACCTCATCGTTATCGTCCAGGTTATTTTTTTCAAAAATTTTTGTTTTCTAAACTTATTTTAAAGGGACTGTTGCCCTCCGTGAAATTCGTCGATACCAGAAGAGCACAGAACTTTTAATTCGCAAGCTGCCATTCCAACGCCTTGTTCGAGAGATTGCGCAGGACTTCAAGACCGATCTTCGTTTTCAGAGTGCTGCTATAGGAGCTCTTCAGGTTTAATTTTATGTAGTGTAGACTGGCTGGGTTTCGATTTATTGCTATTAGTGTGTATGTTCTCCTCTTTTTTTTTCAAGCTTATTCGTAAGTTGAAAACCACGGCAGCCCTCCATTCGTTACCCACAACAAGATCGGTTTCTTACCAGCTATATTCTTTGTAGCTTCTTTGGATCCTCTGATTTTCATAAATTCACAACATAATGAGGATTTGTTCAAAGACCCATTTAGACCTGTCCTAAGTTTAAAAATCGGGGAGAGGAGAACACTATTAAATGGATTTTATTTTAAACCTTATTCTTACAATTCGTTTGTGGAAAGGGGTAATAATATCACCTCGTTTACATTATCCCCAATTTCCTTTCTAGTTTTTTAATTATTTAAATTCAGGAAGCATCAGAGGCTTATTTGGTCGGACTTTTCGAAGACACCAACTTGTGTGCTATTCACGCTAAGCGTGTCACCATCATGCCAAAAGGTTATTTTTTAATAAATTGGACTTGAAATTATTTCTTAAATTTTAAGATATTCAATTGGCTCGTCGGATCCGTGGAGAACGTGCTTGAGTTGAATAGATGGATGAATCTCTTGTCTTTATTGATATTATTTAAATGATGAACCTTTATTAAGTAAATTGAACCGTTTTAAGGTATAAATTGAACAAATATTTCATTTATATTTTTCTGTTATTCCAAAATTATTGCGGACTTTCTCGTGTTTCCACCAAAATCGTCATTTAACCCTTTATCTCCATTATTTTTCTGTCGATTGAACAACCGCCTAGAGGAATCGAGATGCCCGCAATAAGCTTGGAATAATATTAAAGTGTATCCTCAAATTTCCTCAAATATTGTAATCATTTAACGTCTATTTGAATATTTAAAGTTTTTCATTTTTACTCCGATTGTTCGAAAAATTCCTAAATTGTTGTATTTGAACAAATAGACGTCAATCTTTTCGATATATTTTCTAGTAAAGTTTAAATATTCGATTTGACTTTGTATTAAAATTTTGTCAATTATATTAAAAGGATTTTCCTCAATTATTTTAAGGGTGGCAAAAGAGTAAGCAGGGAATCGGGAGTCGTTTTATTTTCTGATTTTAATGAGTTTTGTATTTTTGATTTTTCGATTCCCGATTTAATACTGAACGACTAATTTCCATAATTCTTATTTTCTAGATTTGATCAAGTTTTAAAAATTTTAAATGGAGGGTCAAGTTCAGAGCAACACTCCAAGCCCAGTTTTGCCTTCAGATATTCCTTCAAAACGAGTGTGGCAGATTTATGGTCCAGTGTCTTTACGCGAATTGTTAACCCGCATTGAGTTACGTGTTGGGAAACGTGTTGATTGGGTAGGATTTTTTAAAATTAAAGACATTTTTTACATTTAAAGTTGATATCTGGACCGACGGGTGCAATTACTATCTTCAGAAGAGATACTCCGCCTTCATATATTGACAAGCCTTTGGCTGTCGCGGTTTCAGAAAGTGAACGTGCTGATAAATTCCGGCGAACGGCCACAAGAGACGGAAACGTTATAAGTTTTAAAGTAATTTAGAATCAAGTGGAATCTATTACGAGTTCTCGGCTCGAGTTTTGTTGAAATATGAAGTAAGGTGACGTGGGAGAGGGAGCCGCAATAGATTCTGCAAAGATTTATCCAAAATTTTTAAGAAATTTACTGTTAAACGTTTTTAAACGGCGGTGTTTATAAAAAAACAAAATATTCAAAGATTTTCTAAAAACGTTAATTATTTTCTAGACTATATGTGAAGAGTGTGAAAATGCATCTTTATTAGAGCCTGGGGTTGATATTTGCCAATCTTATCAAATTTGTCAACATATTAGTGCTGATAAATCTAGTAAAACAACTAAAGTTGCTGTAAATAACATAATGGAATTTTTTGGGCGCCGTGCTAAAAGATCTCGTAAAACTTTTACGTTGGGTTCACGAATTAGGCTAAAGGTTAATTTTTACTTGTAAATTATTATTTGGGTCTTTTGAAAATTAATATTTTGTTAAAACATTTCATAGGCTTTTTGCAAAAACGCTGATGGAGAACAGGATGAGCTTGTTGTTGTGGTATGCTTTTAGCACATGTAAAGTTTGCATAATAGTCGAAATAGTTTTTTAAATGCTTAGTTAATCTACTCTAAACGTTAGCTTTTTTGCACCGCTTCCTTTTCTCTCTCATTCGTCAATAATCGTGTCAGGCTAAAATACGGTTCAGTTATGATTTTCGTATGCCCTACCAGTCCGGGCTTTGGTATAAAATAATAAATGAAAAGGTACAATGATAGTATCTTTATAAAATTAAGGGGGAAGATCTGACCAATTTTTCCTGAGAATAAAAAGGAGTGGCCAAGAAAAATCCTAAAAATATAAATTGAAATTTAACCACACAACGGCAATGCAATCTTTACATTTGTCTATATTTTTTATTTTCTTTTTGATTTTGCTAACTATGATTTTTTTAATTTAGTGGAGCCCTGATCAGCAAGAATGAGTGGCTGTAAAGAAAATATAATTTATTGGATATTTTTTAAATATTTTGACTCGAAATTTTTTTTCTTTCAATTTAAAAATATTTTTGGTTTAAAAATTTTTTGACACTGAGGCGCAAAAGTTTATGAAACTGGCTAAAATTTTTTCAAACCCGTATAACTCGTAAAGTCCTTAAAAGTATGCTTTCTTATGAATATAATTTTTATTTTTTATTTCCCAAAAAATAAGACTTATAATAACTTAGAGACTTCACGAATTATACGGGTTTGAAAAAATTTTAGCCAGTGTTCATAAATTTTGCACGTCATTTGTTTACATTTCAATATATTTTAACTTATTTTTTTTTAACTTAAAATAAAATTTTATTTCCCTTATCCACAAAAGATCTTTTCATATTTTGTTAAAGTTCTTCTAAACTTGATTCAATTTACCTATTTTGTTATTTTCCTTCTCTAAAAATTTTTTTAGTTCAATGTTTGGGAGCTATTTAAATTTGGTTATGTCTCTACTATTTTTGGATGTTTTTGTATTTTCCCAACAAAATGAGAAGAAAAATTTAACAACAACAAATAATTTACCCCAAATAGTTAGGCAAAGACTTCTCGAAGATGCCCTTCTTCCTTGTAATTCTTCAAATAGAACGGATTTGGAATTAATTGAATGGTGGTATAAGCGAATTGGTGGAGTTTATATTGGAGCTTTTAATGCTACTTCAAGGTTTGTATTCTATTTTAAATATAAAAATTTTTCCGGCCCGTTGTTCCTTTCTCAGCTTTAATCCACTTCTATTCCGTCCTTGGATTCTCCCTTAGGCACGTTTCACACTGATCTTATTATATCACAAGTGCCAGACGGAGATTTAGGGCGGCTAAAATTGATATACGCCTAACTTTTGTATTTTTAGCGCTGCAAGCAAAAATTTCTGAGGATTTGTGAAAATTGTAAACGGAAAAATTTTTTCGATCATCGTCTTCTTCCAATATTTTTCCCTTTTCATCCATTTTGGTGTCAGATCCTAAAATGTTTTTTTTATTTCTTGATACTTACCTAATTTATATTTAGACATGTACATACAAACTGGACAAAGGATGGGGCTTACCAAATAGCAGATAATGGAAGTTTAATAATTCATAATGTTCGTAGGGAACTTGTTGAAAGGTTTTCTTTTATAAAACTTTTTTTTAATTTAATTTTTAAAAAGATATGAATGTCTTTCAAAATTTTTAAATGGAAACCAAACAAGAAATTCAATCCTTCTTCGACTAGACTTCTCTTTTTGGTACGCACCCGAACCTTTTTCACTTTTTTATGGTTCGTGTATATTTGCTTTGATTTTCTGTGTTGCTTCTTTTCTTTTAAATATTTTTTGGATTTTGATTCGTTGGAGTGTTTTGAGTTGGATTAAAAGGACAGGTTTGGGTTTAAATTATTATTTAAGAAGTTGTGGGGGGGGGGGGGGGAGTAGTTTTTTTTATTTAAATAGAAGGTTACTTGAAAATGTTTTTGTTTTTTATTTTTTGCTTAAATTTTTTCAAAGATTTTTTCTTCCTATTTTTCTATTTTTGATCATATTTGACAATTTTTTTTTATTTTTTCAATCATCTAAAAGTTTAATTTTGAGAGGGTTAGGGTTATATTAAAGAGATTTTGAGTTTTTATTTTGTTCTTTTTAGAACGTTTGAATCGTGTCCGATCTTTGGAAAGAAGTGAGCTTAGGAAGAAAGGGGCAAAAGAAAAGTCTTATAATTCTTTTGATGTAACTTATTAAGGATTGGATATTTTTTAAAATCTTTTTCTTGTTCTCATCCAATCCTTTATCTCACACTATAATTAATACTTATAATTATTTAATTTATTTATACTTCATTTTGTCTTTCTTTTTATCTCCTAATTAATAAATAAATCTAATTTGTTTATTTTTTAAATTATTGAATTAATTTTTGTTTTATTTATATCTTTCGCTTGAATTTTTTGGACTTTTTATTTTTTTACATGTTCTTAAAAAACCTAGGACAATTTTTTGTTAGAGTTTTTTTATTTTCCATGTCAGTGCTTTCTACGTTAACTTTTTTGATGGTAAAATTTAAGAATGTACTGGTCTGGGAGGAGGTCTCTTAGAGTTTTTCTTTTTTAATATATCCAAAAATTTTAAAAAAATTTTTATTTTTGTAGAACGTTTGAGCCGTGTCAGAGCAATGCTTGTTGCTATGGAAAAGTATAGACAAAAACATATGGAATCGCTACATGAAGGCTACAAGTATTTTTTTAATTTTAAAAGAAAATATTTGTTTTTTTTAAATTTCAAGTCGGAGAATGTCAACTTTTCGAGAAAATTACCACAATCAAGTTGAAACAATTCGTAACTCTTATTTGGAGTCTTCCGAGCGTTTTCGAGATTATAGACAAGCCCAAAAGGAGAATGTTCAACAACACTTGGATGGTTATTATCAACAGGTTTTTTAAATTTTAATTAAGAAACAGTGGTTTCGAAACTCGAGTTTCGTGATTTTCTTTCAATTTTTAGATTTTTAAACTGATTACGGTTTCCGAGTACTTTTTAGAAACAGCTCTTTAATAGGAAAAATGAGGGAGACTTACCGCTCCAAAAGTCAAAAACTTTGAAGCCCTATAGCTTTTCGATTTGGGGATTGGAGCCAAAAATTTGTAATCGGTTATTGACCATGCTCTACACAATATAATTTAAAAAATTTTTACTGCAGTTCGGAAGGTTCCCTTGTAAATTCACAGCCCCAACTTTACCCATTCTCATTCATTTTATCCTATCTCCCCCATAATTTTATTTCGCTAATCACGGTTGAAAATAATTGTCCGCAAAAATTGTCTGCAAATTAATTTTTAAATAAATTAAATTTCTTTAGATATCCCGTCTTCGTGAATTTGGCCATAAAAGAGTTGAACATTTATGGGAAAGTTATGAAAAGAGTGTAAATGCAGTAAGAACCTTTACTTTAGAACAACGTTTAAAAATATTAAATCAATACAAAGTAAAACAACGTTATGTAAATAAATTGTTGGAAGCTATTGGGACAGAAACTAATGTTGATATTATTAGTAGAAAGGTAAAGAAAATGGGGGGAATTTTATTAATACAACTAGGAAGGAATTGAACCTTTGTCCTTCTAACGGCTATTGCTACGTATTCCCCTCACTATATTTAGTGGTGGATTGAATGGGTTAACAAGACGATTACTTTACTTTTTATCTAGTTGTGTCGCACTTACAGAAAAAATTAATAAATAACCTATCGCTGGATTGAATGGTGGCACAGCATGGTACCGCGAGGCCAACTTACCGCCGAGCTATAACTTCGTTCAAAAGTATCGAATCCGGGAATTATCGGTATGGTTCGATGTGTCTCGATGAGCTGAATCGAACCATACCAGGACATCCCGGGCACAGCAGTTGCGTCTGTAATCAGGTTCTTTCCAAGATGGTTTTATTCCATCTCTCATTCAATGAATTTTGGAATTAAATTGAAATTAAAATATTAATTGTCTAATATTTCGTCGCAAATCAAAGAATTTTTTTGGGGAATTTCTATTCTCATTCCCCGATTGTGCACAATATTTATAAGCATATTTAGAATAAAAAGTTTGTAATTCAACAGATTAAATCCCCAACTTTCTTTTTTTAAAAAACATTTTTCTTTAAAAAATTACTCCTCTCTCTTTTAGGAAGCAGCAATTAGAGAAGTATTGGGTGAAGAACAACCTCCCCCAACATTCTGGTCTTCTTCCCACCATCCATCAAATAATTCAAATCTTCGCCGTTCAGCTTCTTTTCATTCTCTTCCGGAATTTCCTTTAGTAGATGAAATTTTAGAAGAAGAAGAGGAACAACAAATTATTTATTTAAATTTAACAGAATTTAATAAAAATAATCAAGAAGAAATTGAAAAAGAAGAAAAAGAATATCTTTTAGCTTTACAACAACCTTCAACATCAACAGCATCTACTACTATATTACCTTTATTTAATAATAATAAAATTCAGGCTTGAAAAACACTCAAAAACGGGTTTTTTAATAAAATTAAAAGAATCTAAAAAAAAGAAAAACACTTCCCAAAGAAAAAAATTTTTTTTGTAAAAATTAGAAGAATTTTTTGTAAATTTATTTTCCAAAATTTCCAAATTCTCATTTTACTCAACTTTTTTGTTTTAAATTATTAGTGACTGGAGTGACTAAGAAATTGTTTTTTTTCTGTAAAATAAAATGGTCTTTAGTCTTACTTAGTCTTTAGCCATGCTGTTTGTATAAAGGTAATCCTGTTAGGTGATAAAAAGGACCAGATATCAAAAAAAAATTGCCCATTAAGTGATATGCCTTTATGCTTTAAGGAGGGCACATTGAGGGAAAAAAGTTTGGAATTTTCTAAATGAAAGTATAGTCAGGGAAATAAACAAGGGGACGGGATAAGTACAAATTTTTATCAAGAAAGGACTGGGGTATTCCTTTAATAACTCGATGGATTTTTATCGCAAATCTGGTATTTTTTAATAATAAAGTTTAAGATAATTATTTACCTAAAAACAAAACTTTTTTTTATTTTCCCTTTTCCTTTAATTGCTCTTTCCAAGCTAATTATTCGAGAAAATAATTGTTATATTTAACGGAAACTTCTTTTAAAATTCTACTAAATATAGGGGGGACAGTTTTTCTCTCCTTGTGTGGCCAACATTATAAACTCACTCAATTTTTCCCAAGCACATTTTTAAAGTTAAAAAGTGCAAGTAAACAATAAAAACAATTTAAATTTTTTAGTTAAATTTTTTGAATTGCTCCTTTGAAAATTAAATTTATTTGTGTCATATTTTTGTGAGATTATATTTTACACACTTCTCTTTTCCTTTAGTATTTGTCTAGACAATTTTTAGATTTTTTAAAAAATTTTTTGTGAGGATAATAAAATTTGGAAATGTTTACCTTTAAATAGTTCCACACATTTATTTTTGTTTTTAAGTTTTTTTTTAAATTCAGAGACCCTAAATTTCATTTAAGCTATCCTTCTGAATTCATTTATTTCCGGACTGAATTTAAATTTTTTTCAAGTTTTACGAATTTTAAATTTTAATGTTAACTCATATTAAAACTTGGGTTATTCAATAAAATAATTTAAAGCTACTCGGATACTTCCATAAAATGAATTTTATAGGTTAATCACCTTGGGCTGCTAAAGTAACAACTCCTCTTATTAGAGGAGACTTTTTGGAAGACAAAACACATTAGGGTAATAAATAAGAACCGGGGAATCTAAAACATTTTTTCTTTTTTTTATTCTCACAAATGCCTGATTTTTATGTTTTTTTTGTATAATTTCGATTTTTTTAAATTGCCCAAAAACTACATTAAATATTTAAATTTTAATAAATTATAAAATGTCTGTTTATACTTTTTTTTTTAATTTAGAAAAGTCTGGTTTACCAACACATTTTAATTTTTTCTTTTTGTTGAAAGAATTATTTAGGGGGTAGCAGGTTGTTTCGTAAAACCTCATTTCTTAGAATTTTTAATATTTAGCTTGACAATGTATTGCTTTTTAAAATTTATTTTCTCATAAAAAAGCTAAATTTTTAAGAATTTTTAAGAAAACAAACTTAGCGTTACGTTAATATTTTTATAAAATAAAAGAATAAAAATAAATTTATTTTATTATCACGTATTTATTTCTAAGAAAAACTTTTTTTTGTGAATAAATTTTTTGAAAAAAATTTATTTTCTTTTAATTTTCTCAAAATTTATTAATTAACCTTTTAATGTTGTAAACAATTTTTTTTTAATTTTTAAATACGTATTTAAAAGTATAAAATTTATTTTAAATGATGGGAATATAATCTTTCGTTTACGGCATGTGACTCACGTAAATCTAAACTTTTTGTACTTTTTATTGGCATTTTTTCACCTTTAAAATTGTTGACAGGCATTTAAATAATTTTGAGGGTGTGCGCCAAAAGTTGGGTTTTTGGAAACGCAAAAAAAATTTTTTTCTTTGTTATTTTTTGTTAAAAATGAAATTAAATAAGTTAGAAATTTTTTAGATTACCTATAATATGTTTTTTATTGAAAAAATAATATTCGAAATATCTTTTGTTGCAATATTCCGTTCTTTCAAAATTTTCTGTTTTTTTATCTAACTTTATTAAAAATTTTTAAGTTTTTGCCTCGGGGTCAGAGTAAATAAAAGATTTTTTAATGAGATTGAATTAGAAGCGTAGTAGATTGTCATACCATTGTCATACTGATTTCACCAATCTCTTCTCAAAAAATCCCAACCACCTTGTATAAAACAATTTTTGACCTCTTACTAGTACATTGTACATACTTTCACATTTAAAAAATAATTAATCCAAAATTTAAATTTATAGCGCAGTATGGGAAAACTTTTTTGGATTTTCTTTCAATTTCCGCTTTCCGTCTTTTTACTTCCGATTTCCGACATTTGTGATTGTTCGGATTCCCGACAGCTTTTCTTTTTCCGACACCCCACCTCTCCTCAGCATTTCAAACGATGTCCTCTTCTTTCCTTTAAAAACGTAAATTAGCATTTTTTGTTTATCTCTTGGGAGATTTTATGGTTCGATGAAATGTGTAAAGAAAAGAAAAAGGAGGAGGGAAGGGGGGAATTGTTGTTAGTGGTTAACGTAGATAAAGGGGAAAGGAAAGGGCATTTCCTTTTTTCTTTAAAGAAAATCTTTTGTTTAAAGTTAAAAGTGCTAATTTAAATAAATTTACTTTAAAGGTATATAGGCAATTAAAAAATTTTTTTTAATTTTTAAAAGAAAAGGCAATTTAAATGACGATAAATGAGTAAATGTTTGAAAAATATCAAAAATTAATTTCATATAATTATTTGTAAGCAGCAACCTTATCGAAATATTTAATTTTTTTCCAACTCCCATTATTATTTCACTCCCTCTTAATATATCTCTTATTCCCCCCTCCCCTTCCCTTCTTCCTCCCTCACCGATTCCTTCCCAATTTATTCTTCTCCAAATTTATTTTACTCCTTTCCCCCTATTTATTCCAACTTATTTTTTAACAGAAATGTTTGTTCTTTTATTTTTTATCTAATTATTTTTCCTTTTTTTATTTCCATAATTAAAGGAAGTTTTTATTTGTCCATTAAATGTTTTTTAGAAGTAGTAATTGTGTAGAATTTCCTTTTTTTCCTTTTTTAACTTTAAAAGGCTTCCCAAAAGTATTTTTTAATAAAGCTATTTTTATTTATATATTTAAAGTGTACGCATTTTGCTATTTAATAATGACTTTTAATAATTTCCATTTTTGTCCATAATTTTTTTTTGGATTTAAAAAATTCTTGATTTGGCATTTTTATATTTTTAATAAGCGAATTTTTTAATAAAAAATATTCAATTTTTATTAACGTCATTTTTTGCTTAAAAAATTTATAATGCAAATCCAAACACAAAACACAATTAATATTTCTACTCTACTTTCTTTATTTTTCGGAATTTATCCGGAAAATAAAATTTTTTTTATTAGATTTAAATCTAGGTTATAACATTTTACAATGGGCCCCTTTTTAGCTGTAACCAATATTAAATACCTCTCATTATAAAGTTAGATTTTTTCAGATTTGGTAATGGACATGGATGGATTTTGGTATCCATATCCAGATATTTACAGCAGGCGGATATATATCCTCAGGCATTCTTAAATTATCTGTATCCGTATCCATTAGCTATTCTAGATTTTTTCATCTCCAAAAATTTATTTAAAAATAAGCGTTTGACTAATGAAGATAAAATAAATTGAAGAAGGATTTTTGGATTGAAATTAGAAGTAAATTTAAATAAAATATAAATTTCTCTAAAATATTTCTGAATCCAAAAATTTTCTAAAAAAAAATTATTTCAATCCTCTCCTAAAGATCTGTTTAAAGATAACCTATTTTTGTGTTCTCTAAAAATTTTTTTATTTTAACTTTTTTAATTACGCAACTACTTTAATTAAATCACAAAGCTTTTAATTTAAAAATATATACAGATTTGTCTCGGAAATTTTCTAAGACTTCCCCTCAGTTAAATACTTTAAATGGCAAAGAGTTCAAAGTCTCTCAAAAACTTTGTAGGGATTCTTAAGCTCATTTAAACGTCATTTAAATTTTTTTAATTAAAAAATATTTTTAATATAAAGGTAGATAAATATTTGTTTAAATTTTATTTTATCTCTTTTATCTGACCTTCCCCTTTTTTCTTTAATGAATAATACGGAAATTTATTTAATATATTTTTTTGTTTGGTTACTAAGGGGATATATTGAAAGGAGTTTTTAGTTGTTATTTAAGTTTACTTTTATTTCTACAGTGTGTTTTAAGAAATTATAACGCCAACTTAATTTTTTCTGGTTTCCTAGTTTCCAGTTGTCCAATTAATCTGATCCTATAAAATTTCAGTTTAATGGGACAACGGGAAACTAGAAAACCAGAAAAAATTAAGGTTGCGTTATAATTTCATAACACTATATTTATATTTTTTAATTCCATACAAAATTGGACACAAGCGAAAAAAAATTTTTAAGCAACCACAACTTGAAAATTAATTAAAAAACTGGAAACTGCTTTTGGATCTAATCCTATAGAACATTGTTTTCGGTTCAAAATCGAACAAAAAAATCAAGGATTTCCAGTTCCATTTTTCGATTCTGTTCCCGAATATACGAATATTTTCAAATACCGAAAACCCTGCTCAAGAAGCATTAAGTACCCAAAGATAACCAACTAGAGATCAGCTGGACCAAGGCCTGGGATTTTCCTGTACTCAGAGTCCAGGCCCAGGCATTTTTTGACCTTCCTTGGTTTTTCCTGGGCTACAGGTCCAGGATCCAGTTCAGGCCAATAAATCAAACTCCAGAGTTTAGGAACATGTCCAGGCTTTTCAAAAATCTCATCTCCAAACCAAACAAATAAATTAAAGTTTATCACATTAGAGAGTCCAAAAATTCGTTTAAAACAAATCTAAATTCTTTATCACCTCTCTAAATTATTTTTTCTTTCATTTTTAATTAAATAAAAAAATATAAAAAAGGCGTCGAATAGCCCACACAGAAAAAATAAAATAAAAAAAAAGAATTTTTATTTCCATATTAAATTTCCTTAAATTTAATTTTATTTGCATATACTAATTGGTTTTTACTTCTAAAATAAATAAAATAAATTAAATTAAAAAGACCAATAACCAGAAGACAGATGAAAATAATTTTTTTCTTGAAAAGAAATTTTTTTTAAATAAAAAGATTTCTTGGAGAATTTAGAGAAATTGTTTTAATTGGAAATAAATTTTGAAGTTTTGACTTTTGAATTAACAAAAAAATTTTTTATTTTTTATTCTTTATAGGAATTATCCAGCGCTTTTAAAAAGTGGTGGATAATTTATTATAAATATTTTATGTTTTTCGGGTTGAAATAAGGTGGGAGGGTGAATGTTGAAGTTGACTTTTTCTTTGATATTCTTAAAATTTGGAACATCCAATTTAAAAAGAAATACCTATTTTTCTTTAATAAAACGAATAATGAGGACAAACTTTACAAAAAATTTATCTCTTAAAATTCATAAAAAAGTTACCAGTCTATACAAAAAGATAACCTAATTGCTTACCTAATTAATAGCAATTTATGTAATAATTAATATAAAATTAAAAATTCTCAGAGTTAAAAAATTTCTGTCTATATACGTAATAATTAAATTTATTTTATATTTTTTATTCACACAATAATTTTTATTTAACTCAGTTTCAAATTTAGCTCGATTTCATTTCTTATAAAGTTTATTACTTTTTTACTTGAAAGATTATATTTGTAAAACGTTATATTCACTCCTTTAAATACGCGATAATAATTAAATTACTGAAAATTATACTTTTTCCGTTAAGTTTTAATTATTAGGTATTTCATAAACGTTTATAATATTTCCGGAAAGTTTTTTATATATTATTTCCGGAAAATATACTAGTATAAATTTATTTTTCCGGAAACTATTTCCGTAAATAAATTAATTTTTCCGGAAGGATATAATAATTTCCGGAAAATCATTTTTCAGTAAAGTTTATTATATATTTTAACTTTCCGGACATTTTATAATAAATTTATATTTCCGGAAAGTTTTAAAATTAATTAGAGTTTTTTGCATTATTTTTTTCTTTCCCTTCTGTTAATATCTAATACTATATTGTAACTTTTTATAGTCTAAATAATGGAAGAACAAGCCAAAATATTAATGACTTCAGAATTTTTACATAGAAATTTTACTAGTACTGAACTACTTATGCCTCTTAAAGTTGTTAAAATTATTAATTTAAAAATTAAAAAAAAATTTTTTTAAAGGGTTTTCGCCAATTTGTGGCCATAACCTATTTAGTTTGTAATTTAATTGGATTTATTGCAAATTCTTGGGTATTTTTTGTTGTGGCGCCTTTGCTTTGGTTAGGCCATGTAAGAGTTCCAAAGTCTATTCTTTTCCATATTCTTGCACTTTGTGTATCTGATTTGGCTACAATGTGTGGTAAATTATTTTATTTTTCTTTAAAATCTGAGCGTTAAAAGAAAAAATTTTGCTTGAAAATTTCTATTTCTTATTAAAAAAGTTTTTGAATTTTTTGACCCCACACGAGTGTCCGGGGTACTACACTCTTTTAAATAAGGTTTCCGGTTTTTTTAACACAATATCACTAAAATATGAATATAAGTATTTTTCTCTGGCAAGTTTATTTTACTTGCAACCTTGCATGTATTTTTGGTATGTATTTTTCCGGAAGCTTGGCGTTCTATACGTTTTTAAACATTTGCGCACACCCTAGGAAAAATATTAAATGAATATTTTTTCTTCTTATTTCCCTCAATTTTCCCCAGGAATGGTTCTTCTAAATTTGGAAATACTTAACGGAACTTGGCGTTTTGGACTAGCTGGCTGCAGAGCCTATTTACTTTTTGATTCTTTAAATAAATTTTCTGCCCCAGCAATTGTTTTGTTAATTTCTCGTACTTGTTATTCAATAATATGTTTGGATAAAGGCCGTTTTCGTCAAACAACAAATAATAATAGTGGTGTTAAAACAGCTTTTATTCAAGTTATGGTTGCTCTGGCAATTGTTTTGTGTCTTCTTTGGCCTTTACTTGTTTACTCTCAAGTAAATTTTTGTAGTTAAAATTAATTAAAAAAAATATTTTTCTTTATAGGTCACGGAAATTGTTGTACGTATTGATAGACATAAACGACAAGAACTGTTAGTGATTTTATATTTTATTTAAAATTTAATTTTTATTTTGTAGGTTTGTTCGTAAATGTGCCTTTTTGCCTCCTCCAAATGTTGAATTGCTTTTTAATATTGTAGTCAGTATAACTAGGTGGGTTAAAATAAAAATATTATAAGCTTTGGAATGGTTCATAATAATTAATTTTACGGAAGATTATAGTAAATTGAAATAAAATTTTCGGAAAAATAGATTCGTCGTTTGAAATGTATAATAATTTTCTGTAAAATTTATAACTAGGTGTGTCAAAATATACATTAATATAATCAACTTTTTGGAAAAGTAATTCCAAGATTCAGGGGCGGGATCTCACAAAATCCCGTACAGAATCCCTCCGTGCCGCAATCTAATACCCACATTAACACATTTAATTATTTTTTTCATTATTTTAGTTATTGCATTCCTTTTGCCGGCTTTCTCTTTTGGTACGCATCCGTCCCTTTTTTCCTTTGGAGGAGAAAAGAACTTTTGAGCCAGAATCCTTCCTCCTCTTTATCTACCCAAAGGTACTACAATTAAAATAAATTATCTAAATTTTCTCTTCATTTTCAGTCATCAACCAATTTCTATAAAATCTGGAATGACGGGAAGTGGGGGTATTCCAAACAATTTTCCTGCACCTTCAGTTGCCGTTATTCGAAGAGTTGTGGTTACCGTTGTTGTGTTGGCAATGGTCTATTTAGTTTGTTGGACACCTTATTGGTTGGGAATGTATGCCCAAAGACTTTTTCATTTGAGAATGACTAAACAGAGTAAGTTTATTGGAAGTTTTTCCGGATATTCTTTCTCCCCCTTCTCCCACCATTTCTAAACTTTTTTTAAATTTTAGCTGTAATTGTCATGTATTATGTACATTTAATGCCATATATTAGCTGTGCGGCATACCCGGCAATTTTTACTTTATTTAATCGCCCAATCCGCTCAGCCCATTATCAATGGAGGCGGTCAATGCAGAGAAGAATGAACGGAAGTCAGTTAGTGAGGAGAGTTAGAGATGTTTTAGTAACTAGGTAAAAAACTTGGGAAATTTCCGGAAATATAAATTCCATTTTTTCAGGACAGACAGTCAAAGATCAATGAACAGAAGAGGCACAACAAAAATTTCTAAAAGTATTTTAAGAGAAAGACCGAGTAGTTGTGAGATGGAAAGACACCAAAGTTGTGTGTTACTTACAAGAAAAGAATCCCCTTTGGCTGCTGTCAGTTTTTGAATTTGAAAATATTTATGAATTTTTTACTCAGGGTGTTTAATTAAATAATGATCTTATTTCTATTGTATTTTTAATTTAAAATTGTATTTTTGTATTTAAAATTGTAAAATATAAAATAAATTTTAAATATACCTTCCTGAAAATACAAAAGACTTTCCGAAAATATAATTTGTTCAGGAAATAACTACCGATTTACTCGATTAATTACTAGTGTTATGCACGGTACGGTATTACCGCGGTATTTTCCGGTATTACCGATATCGTACCGGTCGATTTTGTAAATAATCGGTATTTTTTCGGTATCGGTATTTACCGAAAATACCGGTACCGGAAAAACGCGTTTGCATAACACTATTAATTACCCTCCCTCGAATAATTCCCCTGCTACGGATGTGTTGAAGCAATAATCCTCCCCCAAATACTACCCTACTACACGTTCAAATTTCAAAACTCGAATTTTAAAAGTATTCTGCCACGGATGGGTTGAAATGCCACGGATGGGTTCTCTCATGCCACGGATGTTTTTTTTATTCTCTCATGCCACGGATGTTCTCCATGCCACGGATGCGTTGAAAAAATAATTTCCCAGGGGAATTAATCGATAAATACGGTATTTTAAATTCAGGATATAAGTTTCAGAATTAATTTAGGTAATTATATTTTCTTTGTACATACAAGGAAAAAACTTTTATTGACGAAAAATAAAAACAACAACGGCACTCACCAACCGGGGGATGATCGATTGATCTTTTAAATAAATCGCCGGACTGCGCATGCATAGTCTTTTCTCTTTTCGGCTTTTTCGTCTCTCTCCCAGCTTCAGGGCAGATAGTTAGTGGAGGATTCATTCATTCACATACATACAAGGCCACCCCTCAACCACCAAAAACTTCTTTCCCTCTCCTCTTTCTAGAAACACATTTTCCCCCAAATTAAATGGGAATCGACACTTTCCCCTTTTTATTAAATTTAAAATGGTTAAGAAAGAATTATCGACGGAGAGGGGTTATCCTCCTTTGGGTGATTGGAATTTTGGCATTTTTACTTTGTTGGGTATTGCTAACTTTGTTAATTTTGTTGGCACAAGAAGCTGTAAGTGTATAAACATAAAAACATTTTTTAATTTCCTTCAAAGTTACTCGGCCCCGTTTTCTTGACAAAATCCTCTTCCTCCTCTCTTTTAACAGTAGACCCAGATTCTTATGCTGGAAGGGGAGTTCAACTTTTGGTTGGGCACTTCAATGGGAATTTGCCGGCAGAGAGAAGGGCTAATTTAACTGAAGGTTTTTTAATCAACTTTCTTTAAAAATTTGGAAAAATTTAATAGACGAATTAAATAAAAATAATTATTCGCCAATTCCCGAAGCGGGTCAAAATGGACATCCTGTGGAATTGAGTCCTGAAGAGGAGAAACGAGCAGAGCATACTTTTGGTATTAATCAGGTACTAAACTTTTACAAAAATTTCCGAAAAAAATCAGTAAGAAGGAAAAGTGTACGAGCACGCAAAAAATGCAAGGGAGGAAGGAAAAGTGCGCATTCCCTTTGCGGACTGGCGGATAGTAAACTGGACATTTACCCCAAAAAAACTTTTTACTTCTTTAAATAAATACATTTCCAATCAAATAAAAATAGGATTTAATAAAAAATCAAATTTTGTATCAATAGTCGGTATTTTGTTCATGTTCCCCCTCTCCCCTATTTGTGTCTCTGATTAATTTTCCTTTTATTCTTTTTTGCCTCAGAATGGTCAAATTTATTTTTATAGGTGTTGATTTTTGTGACTGCCGCCTATTTTTTCCTTCCTAATTTTCGCTCAATTAACTTAAATTTTACTTAGAATGCTTGAGGATTATAAAAGGAAAATTAATTTGAAACTCAAATAAGGAGGGCAACAAAGTACCTAAACAAAGTACCCTTCTTATTTACAACGGGAGTTAACTTCTTCCAATAATTTTTTTACATCTCTTTTTTACATAGATTAATCTTTCTTTTTCTAGTCTGCTTTACGCTTTTTCTTTTGTTCTTCCTGTAAATTCTAAAATTTTAATTTTTTATGCCAATTTAAACAATAAATTAACCTCTTTTTTATTCTCCACTTTTTTAAAAATTCCCTCAATTTTCTGCACATCACTCAAGGAATACCCTAAAATATTTCTAGCTTCAAAAAATAAAATTTCTCGTTTTTCATTAATTTTGTATGGCTCAAACATAATTCCAAACTCTTTAAATATTTCATTCATTTTTGGAAGTATTCCTTTTTCACAATTTTCATTGGCTATTTTAAATTCTTTTTCCTTTTCTTCTTTACTTAAATAAATTGAAAGAACTTTACAAATTCCGGTTAGAAAAAGAATAATGTTAAAAGAATGTTCTGCTAAACTATCTAAACTCTTTTTTACTTCCTCAATCAATTCATAATCCAGCTCTTCATTCTAAAATTTTTAATAATTTTTAAATAAAATTTAGCATACCTATTTAATAGTCATAGAAACTTAGCTCCTTAAACCCCTAAAATATTTATCCATTTCGGAGTTCCGTTATTTATTCCATTCCGGTTTTCTCATCCACAAATAGTAATACTATACATATTCTACCCTCCGTTAATAATTATATGTAGTTTGGCCACAATTTTATATCATTCTCAGATTTAAATTAGTGAATAGAAAGCAATGCTCTCTTATAATTCAAACTCTTCCTTTTCATCGTTTTAAGAAATAAGGGAAATTAAAAGAGAAAGTAAAGCAGCGCTCAGCACCTTAGTCGGCAGAGCACCTGTAAGCGACTAGCAATAACTGCCAAGAAGTCGCAGGATTTATGCCTGCCCGGGGCTAATCTTTTGCCTTCCTTTTGGTTATATAGCGCTACATAGAGACCGGACTGGGAGTCACGAATCTCGATAATCGCTACATCCCTTCATGTAACTGCCTATTATATTTACAGCTAATATAAAAAAAACTTCTTCACCACCTCTTGTGATAACAAATCATTGGTATATCCATAGAGCGCTGAGTATTTTTCAGCATTTATAAAAAAATCAAAACTTTTCGATTCAATGCGGTCTAGATCAATTAGTGATATATTTATATTTTCAAACTTTTTATCATTCAACCAATCTTTAACAAGTTTGTCATTAGCAAAAAGTCCAGGGTATATTTTTTCCTGGTTTTCTATCCATTTGTTGATTTCCACATTATTTTTCACTAAAAAAATTTTGTTTTTCAAATAATTTCCCGTTTTTCTTTTGGAAAAGAAAAATGAATCAGGAAAGTGTCTTAAAATATACCTGTCATCTAATAACTCCCCCTTGCCTCTCACATCTCTAAGCCTACTAAATTTTATAAAATTCTAACCCGTTAAATCTTCTCCGACTTTTAAAATTTATTTTAATTGTCGGAAAAGGTTTCCTACCAGTCTTTAATTGTTAACAAAATAAAAACTAATAGTGGTGAGATAATTAAAAGCCTAATAACCTTGGTTATTTTTTGAGATGGATATGACTGTTTTGTTTAATTTAGAATCATGTTTTGTTGCAATTACTTTGTGTTCCTTTCTGTTAATTAACTTTGAATTAAGAGATCCAATCACTTGTTGGATTTCAATCATAAAAAATAATAAAATAATTACTTTATGAAGAATCATAATTCTAGGAGGATTTTTTTTAATTTTTTCTTTTAAAAATTTAAAATTGAAAAAAAAATTTAAATGGGAATAAAATGAAGACAACAACACTCCCTTATCTCCCCAATAGAGGGGGAGAGTCTCCCTCCCTCTTGAAAAATTGAATGTATGATTGATTCTTTCACATGAGTGTAAAAGTCAGGCGGAGAAGTCATGTGTAAAAAATGCCCATGACTTGAGATTTTGACAATAAATTAATCAATTGAAAATTTTAAAAAAAACATTGATTGTTTAGACATTCCCTCTCCCTTAAAATTCTCTCCAACATTGACAAACATGTTAGAAGATAAAGATGTTTTCCGGAAAGGTTTATTTACTCTAGATCCTGTCCCCCGGCGCGGGGCGGGATTGCGAGATACCGCTCCCGCAATCCCGCACTTTTTAACTTTTGCGGGAGTGCGGGATTATTAACGCGGGAGTTACTCCCGCAAACCTTTTTAAAAGTTACTCCTGCATCCGGGTCCTGTCTCTAATTTACACACAATTTCCAGTTCAACTTGTTGGCCAGTGACTCGATAGCAATAAATCGAACATTACCGGATATTCGTCGTATTCAATGCCGGGCTTATGCTGAAAAGCTGCCGCCTATTAGCAAATTACCGGATACTTCTATAATTATTGTATTTCATAATGAGGTGAGGCTGTTAAATAGAAAATGAAAGTTTAAATCTGTTAAGCTTTTTTAAAGGCTTTCTCTACACTTGCACGAACAATAACAAGGTTGGGTAAACTATAAATTATATGTATTTTTCCGGAAAGTTGATATTCTATCTAGAAAATTTAATAAACTTTCTGGATAAAATTTTGTCATAGGGGTGTGCTGTTTCGCCTTCCATATTTTTCGGCTATTTTCGTTCGCCATTTTCTATTAAACTGCATCTTTTTTTGGCACACCCCCGTTGAAAACTCAAGTTTGGTTCCATAAAGTTCCATAAGGTTCCATTCCATAAAGTTCCATAAATTCCATTCCATTTCCAAATTTTCAGTTAGTTAAAACCCCTTTATACATATAATTTTTGAAAGTAAAAGAAGATTGTTGAACATACATTGCTATATTTTCTGGGATTTCCATTCTTCCGAAAAGTTATGATTATATTTTCCGGAAGGTTTATTCAAAACATTTATTAATTTCTACAGCGTCATCAACCGATCACCTCATTCATTACTGCGTGAGATAATTCTTGTCGATGATTTCTCAAATCGAAGTTTTTTAGAAAATGATTATGATAAACAAATATTTTTTTATATTTTTTAGAATTTCTGGGGGCAGAGTTGGAACTCTTTTTACAAACTTTGCCTGTCAGAATTAAACTTATTAGGGCTAAAGAAAGGGTTGGATTAATTCGAGCAAGGCTTATGGGGGCACAAGAAGCTGTAGGAAATGTTCTTACTTTTTTGGATGTGAAGAGACTTTTTATCCTCCCTCTTGTGTAAATTTGTAGTTTTTTAGTCTCATTGTGAATGTACCCGTGGGTGGCTGGAACCTTTACTGGCCAGAATAAGGGAAGAAAGAAAGGCTGTTGTTTGCCCTATAATTGGTAATAAATTCGTAATTATTTAATAGTTTTATATAGATGTTATAAATGACCAGACATTTGCTTATCAAAAAGGAATTGAATTATTTAGAGGAGGATTTAATTGGAATATGCAATTTAGATGGTGAGTAGAGTAGCTAATACATTGTATCTAACACTATATTTCTATACTTGTTAAATGGAATCTGGAATGAATATATACTAGTTTATTCTTCCGGAATGTATATCTAGTAGATGTTTCCGGAAAGTTTTTATATTATATGTTTCCGTAATTACATTCTTTTTATATTTATTTTTCCGGAATATATTGTATTACGTTTCCGGAAAGTTTCTTTTCTTTCCTACTGCTTTCTATAATACTTCTAACATTTCCGGATTATAGAAAAACACATAGCGAGAGTTTAATGCTTCATAAATAAGCAGGAATTCATAATTTTTAAGGTATGCGGTTCCAACTGATATGGCCAAGCAAAGACATCAAAAAGACCCTACAGCAGCCATTGTGTAATTTAAAAATAAAAAATTACCTAAAAATTTTTAAAAGTTCTCCAACAATGGCTGGCGGTCTCTTTAGTATAGACAAACAATTTTTTCAAGAATTGGGTGCTTATGACCCGGATATGGACATTTGGGGAGGGGAGAATTTGGAAATGTCTTTTAGAGTATGGCAATGTGGAGGTGTTATAGAAATTCTGCCTTGCTCACACGTGTTTTTTTTGAAAATTAAAAAAAATAAAATCCCCTAAAAAGGTTGGCCATGTATTTCGACATGCCTCTCCCCATGATTTTCCTAAAGAAAAAAGTTCTGGTAAAATACTTAATTCAAACTTGGCGAGAGTGAGTGAAGTATGGATGGATCAGTGGAGGTTTTAAATAGATTAGATGAAAGAAAAAGATTTTTAAAAATATTTTTAAGGCATTTCTTTTATAAAATATCACCGCGTGGGTTCATTTATATTTTTTTAAATAAAATGAAAAATTTTTTAGAAGCTTCTGCTCTAATTCCTTCCTTAGATGTCAGTGAAAGAATTGAATTACGCAAAAAATTAAACTGCAAAAATTTTAATTGGGTAAATTAATTTAATAAAGAAAGAGAAAATAGGTTTCCGGTTTATACTGATTTAGACTCTCCTTTCTCATTAGAGGGCAACCATAATTCAAAATATTAAAATTACCTAGAAAAATATAGCAATATTATTCCATACCCCCCCCCCCCAGAGGTGGCTAATTAATAGTGGGAAACTTGGAGGACAACAATAGATGGGAGATACATATTAAATTAATTTTTTAATATATTCAAGTATTTACAAAATGTGTGGAAGGACAATTTTCTGCCTAATGGACGTTCTGCACTTATTGGCCGTGTAAACTAATTAACTCAATATTTTTTTATTTTTTTAAAAGTTAAGTTTCGCCATCTATCCTCAAATTCTTGTCTTTTTGGTCGCCCTTCAAATCCAGGGAAGAGACATCGTTTAACAATGGGGACGTGCTCTTTAGGTTTTGATATATGGCAGGTGGAATGTTTTTTAGTTGAAATTTAACAAAAGTTTCTTTTATAGTTTTGGGTATTGTCTTCGTCCAAAGAATCAGAAGGTGTTAGATTAATGAGTGACGAACATCAATGTTTAGGTGCAGCTAAAGAACAAACAGATAATAATGTTTGGAGAATTCAATTGAGGGAATGTGGAGGACATAGTAAGGGAAGAAATAATAAAGGGTTGGGTTAAAAACGGGGAAAAGGAGGGAAGGGATTTTAGAGATGATCTAGAGGGGGGGGTAATGCTTCCTTCGCTTCCTTCGATTCAAGGTTGAGGAGAGAGGAATGCTTCATATTTTTTAAAGTTTAGTATAAAATAGAATTTATTCTTTTAACGGGATAAAGGTGAATCATTCACTTTTCTCTCTCTTGGAATTTTTCTTATATATAATAGTATTACATACAATTCAAAATTAATTTGAACGGAATATAAGGATAAAAGTTTCAATCAAGGGAATTTTTTAATAAAAAAATCGTTTAATTTAAGAAATGGAATATTGGAGATGGGAATATCGAGTGAGTTGAAGTTAACTTAGAATTAAATAACTTTTAAAGAATCGACATTTTGTCCACATAAACAGCAGTTTATGTTTGGATGAACCAATAGAAACAGCTAATTCATTCCCTTCTGCAAATATTTTTAATTTTGATGGAAAAGAAGAAAAACCTGAAAGATTACCAAAAATGTCAAAATGTGTTAGGGGAAAATATTCACAGGTAGAAAAATGAAAAGAAAATATTTTTCTTGAATTAATTTCCCTTTATTTAAAGCAATGGGAATTAAATGAAATTAAATGGCTTCCGGAGAATAATAAAAAGAATTAAAGAAAGGGTTACGTGACTTTTGCGCCGAGAACATTTGCGCCGCGACTTTTGCGCCGCGACTTTTGCGCCGCGACTTATGCGCCGAGCGACTTTTGCGCCGGGGGACTTTTGCGCCGCGACTATTGCGCCGGGCGACTTTTGCGCCGCCACTATTATTAAAAATATATGAATAACTACAGCCAGACCTCACTATACTAGGGTTGAGGATAATTGGAAATCTTCGGATATCCGTATCCGACTACCCTACACTATAGTGCATCCTACTTTTATGACCCAGACCTTCAGCAGATACCGTACCACCATTGTACTTCCTGAACTTCCTTCATTTCCTGTATAATTTTTTAAACCCAAAGGGTAAGGTCCGATTGTAGTTATTATTTTTTTTTAAATAATGGCGGCGCAAATGTCGCGGCGCATAAGTCGCCCGGCGCAAAAGTCGCGGCGCATAAGTCGCGGCGCAAATGTTCTCGGCGCAAAAGTCGTGATATCAAAGAAAGGAGGAAAAATAATTTAAATTTTATATTAATTTATTGTAAATTTTGTTTTTGTTATTTACGGTGAATTTCATGCTAAATATTTTTTAAATTTTTAATTTGGTGGGAACAAGAGACTGTAGACGATCAAAGAGTTAGTGATGAACTGGACTAGCGTAAAACTGATTTTATGCTTTTTGAGTCTAGACAGGGAAAATTGGCTTTGGGATTTTTTAGTGACAGGACCCGATCCGCCCGGATTTTTCCTGAGTCTGGGTCCCAAATCCGGGTTTTTTCGCAATCTCCGGATTAAAACCGGAGAAATCCGGTTTGGCAAGTTGCAAATCCGGGTCGAGAAAAATCGATTTTACCGGTCACTAGTTTTTTTGCTTGGATTTTACTTTTTTTTGTTCTATTTATTTTTTTAATTTTTATTTATAGAATTTGTATACTTATTTTAAATATTTTCAATTAAAAATAATGAAAAAATGACAAAAATTTATTCGTTTACTTTTCACAATTCAAATTTACCAGCTATTTTTCAATGTGATAATTGGACAGCTCAACAGGTTGCCGAATGGTTAAATGGTAAAAATTAAATATTAAAAAATATATTTTTATTTCTAAATTAAATTAGAATTAATTTTTTTAAATTTGCGGACAACATTTGCGGACAAAATTTTCCCTATTTTTTTGTCCGTAAATTTTATCCGCAAAAAATTTTTAATTTTTAAAAGGCGTTGATGATGGAATGGCTCCCTATATCAGGCATTTTGTTACACACAATATTACTGGAAGTAAATTGTTAAATGTTGATAATGATACTTTGAAGAGAATTGGTGTAAATAGAGAAGCTTCCCGTGCAAAAATAATTTCTGCAATTAATTTGCTTTTGTATTATGTAAGGAAAGTTTTTTAATGTTTAAAAAAATATTTTTTAGAGTTATTCAATTAAATATGAAAATTTACAAAAATTGGCTTTGAAGACGAGGTTTCTTTTTTAATTTTTTTGACTCTTAGTGTGCCTTTTTTTTAAATTTCCTAAATATTTGTTCTTCATTTTTGATATGCTCCTCCATTATTTTTTGTTATTATCAGGGTCCTACAAATTTTTTAAAGTGACCTTTCTAAATCCAAAAAAAATTTGCTTAAATAATATAACCATAATTATATATTACATATAGGGTAAAAATAAGTCTAAAAATTGAATTTTTCTTTACAAAAATTCCTGTCAGAATCTCGAAAATTTTCTTATTTTCGATCAAAAAATTTTACCTTTAATTTTTTTATTTTTCTGAAGAGTTTGTACAAACGAAATACTCGAAGCAGTCTCCATAGCCACTCCAATAATCAATAATTCTTCAAATGCTTCAATGCACATAGAAGTATTGAATAATGTTTTGGGTGCATTAGCCAGCACATATGAAAATACTATAAGGCTAATATTTTGGTTGGAAAGGTTTTTTTTGTTTGTTTAAATTAAAATAAATTTTAAAAAAAGAAATCCTTTTGTTGGAAATAAAAAATATGCAAAAATGAGAAATAATTTGGCTACTTATGTTGATGAAATGGTTGATTGTGTTAATAATCCAAACAATCCAAAATTCTTTTCTGTTCCGCAATTGTTGATTGAGGTTTGTTAAACGAGAGATTTTTAAGAGTTTTTTGTTTTTAAGTCTTTTAAAAGTTTTGTGATACTTGGCCAAACATATTTAAAAAGTCTATTAACTAACTAAAAAGTTTTTTGGGATGACGAATAGTTCTTTAGTTTTTCTTTTTTTTTGCTCCGTTATAGACGTTAAATTTTGCACTGCAACTAAGGATTTTGGATTTTTATGATTTGTAACTTTAGGATTTCGGTCTGACGAGGAGACTGACTTTCTGAGAAGGTCTAGATGCATCCAATTAATTTAACTCGCTAATCCGTTGCTTAGAATTGTTATTGAAACCTTTGATATTTAATTCGGTAATTCTTGCGTTCGTACCCCCCACTCATTTTTCCTTCTTCAAAGTATTAAAAAATGGTCAGTCGGTTAATCAAATTTTTAGTTTATAGAACTCGTCGAGCTGTGTCGAATGACACCAAATTCAACCCCGGGTCTTAACTTTGGGCCAAGATATAGATAAAAAACTTGCACAAAGAGAGAGGTTTTGCAAAAGCGTCTCACGACTAACATAGGATTACTTTATGACATAGCTTTCTCAAATCTTGTTCAATTACGATTATTTTGATGTGATTCGAATCAGCTCAACGAGCTCTTTCAAATGAGCTATTATTTGTTTAATCGGATTTTTATCCCAAAAGATGAGCTTGGTCCACCCTTTTATTTTACAATTTTTGGAGGTCTGTATCTCGGCCCAAAGTTAAGACCTGGGGTTGATTTTGGTGTCATTCGATACTGCTCGATGAGTTCTATAACCTAAGACTGGCTGACCATTTTTTAAGACTTTGAAGAAGGAAAAATGAGTGGGGGTACGAACGCAAGAATTACCTTTAATTCTAAATTACTATAAAACTACACACTATCCTCGTTTTCCTAATAATTCTGGTTTTTTAAATATTTTAGAGAGCGAAAATGATTCAACAAGTTTGTAATGAAATAATTCATTTACCCGATCCAAGTATTTTATACACTGCTTTTCTTGATAGAATAACTATTAGAAGACCTGCTTCTGCTGATTGGGTATTGTTTTTTTGAAAATTAATTTTTGTTAAAATTTAATTTAAGGGGTTTGAGATTGGAAGAACCTGTTTAGGCATAAATTTAATAACTCGAGTTGATTACAATTCCCCGTCTGCATTTCCAGATAAATTTGATGTTGGGGATGAAATTTTGGAGGTTTTTTCTTTTTTAAAAAATTTTTTTTAATTTTTTTTAGATTAACGGTCAATCAGTTATTGGATGGAAAAGAACATCACTTTTACGCCGTTTAAATGAAAAACAGCAATTTTTGAGACCCGGACAAGCACAATTCTCGAATTTAGAAAATGTTGAAACTCAATTGCTTTTGTGTAAGAGACCGAGAGAAAGCTGCTCTCCCCAACGATTTCCTAAAATACAGGATTGTGGGAATTTGGGAGGTGATCAAGAAGCTAAGAGATTGACAAAATTGGCTTTGGATTTTAAAAATAAGGTTTGGGATTTTTTTAAAATTGATTTTTAAAATTTAACTAAAAATGGGATATTGGACTCGCGATAAAACCAAAATTATTTTTCTATTGGATAAGTAAGCAAAAATAAATGGCGATGATTTGCTATTGCAAGAGACGGGTTATCTTGTTTCAATAAAGATATTTGGGGTTTCCTTCTTAATTCCCTCCATCCCTCACTGATAATTTTGGGAATATTGTTCTTACGGCATTTTCTCTTATTTTTTGCTTAATTTTTCCGCTGATCCATTATTTATAGTAAATATTTATTTTTAGATTTGATCAAAGATAATTTTTTATCCCTTTCCTCTCATTTAAATTTTCTTTCAAATTTTTTTAGATTGGAACAGATTTCTCTATGAGATGGCATCGAAATCAAAAAGAAATTTCAAACGAATTTAAAAAACAAGAAAACGGCAATTCCAACCATTTAGCCCTCCGACGTGTTCGTTCTTCAAGTTTTACAGCAAATGTAAATTCAAATAGTCGAAGATGCAGTGATTGTTCATTACCTCAAGCAAGTAGATGCATTTCACTTTTAATTCCAACTGGGAAACAACAATTATTTCGAAGAGCTTCTGTTTGGAATGAAAGTCCGCCTGGCACTTTACATTCTCCTTTTAAGGTTTTTAAAAAAAATTAATTTTGGAATTAAATATGGAAATTGTTTACCTTTTACTTGCGGACTAGATTTGCGGATCAGACATGGGGGAATCAGGCCTGTAGCCATCTTTTTTTCGGGGGAAACCCCCCTCCACCCCTGGCTACGGGCATGGGGGAATTACATTATAAGGGAATTACATACTATGATAATAGCTAGGAGATTAGCAAATTATTTGAAAATTTATTATTGGGTATTGAAGAGTACATATGTATTACTCAAAAAATGTCTCTAAACTTTTTTAGAAGAAATAATTTTTTAAAATTTTTTTAGGATTCAAATTCATGGCTACTTTTACTAGCTTCTTGGGGCACAGAAAATAATCGTTTAACAACAACAACTAGACCCGATCGAATTCAAAAAAGGCCTCCACCATTGAAAGGGATTCTCGAACCTGGTGAAGTTTCTGTTGTGGTAGATAAAGGAGAAATTGAGGATGGACAAAATGGTTAGCAACTTTTATTTTATATCATAATTATCTATAATAATTAACAGAAATTTTGCTGTCTAATGTAAGGAGAAAAAACAAAATACAAGATAAAAATTCATTTTTGATATTTTTTGGTATACTGGCCTTGGACAAAGAGCGTAGCGCCTAGGGGTCGATTTCAGGGGGGGAATGAGCACTTTTTGATCATTTCCCTCCCAAAGTTTTTTCATTCTCCCAATTTTACGGGGTGGATATAGCGACTGATATTTCTTATTTAATGTTTGTGTCTTCTCTAGAAGACGCTTTCTATACCAACACTGGCCGCAGCTCCCTATTTTATATTTTATAAAAGAAGCCCATAATTCACATTATTTAAATGCCAAACTTTTCCATAAAATTATTTTTAAATTTAAAGGTATCGTCTTTTCAAGTGTTGAAATAGTCCAAGAAAATGAATTACTCAAAATTGGAACTTCTCTTTCTGTTATAGTTGAACCTGAATGGAATGCCCCAATTAAAGAAATTACTGGAATATCAACACAACAAAGAATTCCTTTTTCTGAAAATGCTGTTAATCCGTTACCTGTTATTAGTGAATCTCCTTTGAGGTTTTTTAAAAAAAAATAAATAAATTTTATTTTTGACTTCCTCCTTAAAAATTTTAGCAAAAAATTTTGTTATGTATTTATTGTGAATGTCGGGAACTCTATAAAATGACTATAAAATTTGGTGTGCTTCCACTAAGGCTGCGGATAGTTGGAAATTTTCGGATATCCGGATCCGAACCGAAGATTTTCAGATATCCTGCCTTTTTCGGTTCCGGATCCTCCAACCTTTGTTTCCACTTATTTTATATTTTTTATTAGGTACTTAAACGATTAAATATTTTATTTTGTAAGTTGAAGAGTTTGGGAAGGTGTTTTTTGTGAAAGATTTTTTGCAACTCGAGAAAAGCACATAATAATTAGGAAAATTAGGAAAAGAAAATCTGGGGAAAAATTTCTAAATTTTAATTTTTTAAAGCAATATTCACGCCAAAATTGCTCGTTTCTTTTATGGAGAATTCTCAACAACTCCATCACCTAGTCCATCAAGTATAAATATACAAAATTCTTCACAAGATTTAACAATAAAAACTTCAACAACAACATTTTTACCCAAACAAACAACAAATCCTGAATGTAAAACCCCAATAACTCCAAATTCTAAATATTCACTAGAATTACCTTTTTCTTCGAGTACTTCAACAAAATTGGGGGAGGGAAGTTCAAGTAGTTTATGTTCTGTTGATTCGCCTTCCTATACTTCTACTATTGTTAAAACAGCAAGTTCAAGTAGAAATAGACTGGCTGTAAGTTTTTTTATTTTGATAAATTTTTATGAAAACTTTAAAATAAATCGGGGACCTATTTAATAGTGATGTTCGAGAGTCAAAAAATCCCGAGAGTCGAGACCGAGAGCTCAAAAAAACCGAGAAATTTCTCGACTCGAGAGTCGAGACCGAGACTCTCGAACATCACTACTATTTAACTAACAAGCCTGCAGAAATGTCAGTTTTTTTTCATTTCTACCGCCACTTGTACGAGAATCTCAGGTACTTTTCCGTTATCCCTATCCTTTTTGCGGACATATTTCTGCGGACTCATGTAAAAAATGAGTAACGGAAAAATTTCCTCCCCTCCCTAATTTCACTCAATTTTTTCTATGGCATGTTTACTGATAGATTTTAATAAAAGGGATTATATTTAATGTCAGATTTCTCTGATTTGAGATGTCGTATAAACGAGAGATCCCTTATTAAAGTCAACATTTTTTTCCATTTTTAGCCTTTGGCTGAACCAGATGAAGTTGGTGATTTATTATTAACTTATGTGCCGATATCTTCATCAGAAAATGTTTGAATTGAAAATTTAAAAAAAAATTAATTTAATTATTTAGGCAATAAATAATTGCCAAACAACACAAAATATATCATCAAAAACCCCAATTATTGAGGGATTAATTTTGCGAGAATTATTTCAATCAGAATATAAAAGGCAACTTTTTAGAGCTTCGTTTAGACGAAAACGTTGGACAAAATGTTGGGGGTTAATTAAAGGAGGGATATTTCAAATTTATTCAAATCAGATGGTAAAAAACATTTATTTTGGAAATTAATTTAAAATTTAAGTCAACTGAAGCAGAACTTTTGATTGATTTATCTATGAGTACAATTACAACTAAACCTGAAATTCAAACTTCTAAAAAACAGTTAATAAATACAACATTTAAAACTAATTACGAAATAACATTAACAAATTAATGGACCTGGATTGGATATGGGGGTGGGGGGCTTGGATGGGATACATAAAGTAAGATGGAATGTGTCCCAATTATGTATAGGGATGTGGATGTTTGTTATCCCAGGATGTTTTGACCAAAGTATTCTAAGTTTTCCCAGTGTGTAGACCTTTCTTATATTAATTGATGGTAGCTTGGCCGTTTTCCTTGAAGAGGTAAACACTAGGTTAATGATCGCGAATTTTTTGAATTTACTTGAATCAATACGATTGAACCAACTTGTCTGTTTTAACTTTCTCTCCTAAGCTATCTCTTACACCCTTAAACATTCTTCTTCTCTTAGTTTTCCATCCTTGGATAAGTACATCCTGGGCCCACTCTCCTCCTTGGAAAAATGGGAGAAGAGGACATAACCTGTCGGAAAATAAATTCTAAATATAATAAATTCTTAATTTTTATTCTCTTAAATTTCCTATACTTTTTTTAGCATTTTCCTACTAAAAAATAAAAACAAAGGATTAAAATTACATTTTGCTGTTTATTCAAATGAAGAATTAAATAAATGGTTAGAAGCAATTATTCAAGAACAACAAAATTCTTTAATTATGACATCCTCAACTTCTTCAACAGAATGCCCAAATATTTTACAAAAATCTTCCTCTAGAGCTTCTAATATTATTGAAGGAAGTTCTCCTCCTCCAATGATTGTACATGTTGTTTCTGGTCGTCAATCACCTCGGTGATATCTTTTTAATTTGCTTTAAATATTGAACTTTGGATTTGCACTTTTATGTATTAATTAGGGTTGGAGGTCCGGTCCGAAAGATTGAGTCGGGCATCGAATTTTGGCCCGAAAAGGACTCGGTCGGGCCGGCCCGATAAAATGACTCAAACGTCGGCCCGACTTGAAAACCCCAACCCTATTAGTAATAGTCAAGAATATTTCGAAAAATGCATTTGGAGACTAATTCTGGATTAATTCTGAAACATTTTCTTGAGTCATTTAGTGTAAAATACATTTTAAAAGTAATTTTGAAACAAAAATTTTTTCCAAACATTTTATAAAATTAATTTTAGGAAATAGTGCAAGTCCAAAATTTTGAGACTTTAATTTTTTACTCAATTAACTTTAAGTATTTTTGAATGTGATTTTTTCTTAAATTTTTTTTTGATTTTTTAAAATATTTTTCTATTCCTTTCCAAAAATTTAGTCAATTTTAATATTGTGATTTTTGATTTTTTTCCTATTTTTGATTTTTTGATTCAATTTTTGATTTGCATTTTGTTTACCAAAGAAACAATCTGACCAAGAAAGACTAAAAAAAGTTTTTTTGAAAAGATCATCTATGTACATATAACGTCTCCCCTATCCTTAAGTGTCATGCTCTGAAGGACATTTTAATCTAGTATTTTTTGGTCAAAAACACCCAATTTAATTATAACTCAATCAATTTTCTAGTCGATAAAGCTTTAAAATAAAACCTCTACAAATTCTCTATAAATTTTGAAAATAAATTTGACTGTATTTATTTAGTTTATACTTTTTTAAAAGTTTTTTTGAAAGGATAATTTAACTACCAAACATTTTTGGACTGATTTAGTTTTTCAATTTTTGTATTTAATTGATAATGAACAATTTAATTATTTCTATTTTTTTCTTTCTATTATTTTGTCAATTAAATTCTTTCCAAAAATGTTATCAAACAAAATTTAATAATTTCTTTATTAAATCAAAAGAACAACAACAATGTATTGTGAATGAACGTTTTTTACTTTATTCTGTTGTAGGTTTAGTTAATTTTGGCATTTTGTATTTTTAAAAGAAATTTTTTAAAAGAATCGTGGAGAAGGCTTCAATTTAAGAAGGGATGTTTATATGAGGGTGGCTAATGTTGTTAGACAACTTAGAGAGAAAGGTGAGGAGAGAGGGATGGGGTGTTTTGGAGAAAAGGAGTTTTCAACAAAATTTTATTTTTTGATTCAACTTTTGAGTAATTTCCCTAAAATAGACACCTTCTTACACTAAACATTAAGGATGGTGGATCCGGATCCGAAAAAGGCGGGATATCCGAAAATTTTCGGTTCGGACATCGGATACGGATATCCGAAGATTTCCAACTATTCGCCAACCTTACTAAACAGTCCAAAAATTATCTAATAATTGAGGAGTACCTTTAATTGAGCATATCTTGTAACTCCCCCACCGAATCGCTAACGAAAGTTTGGTAAATAGAGGTCTCAAATAGAGGAGAAAAAAAAGAAAAAGAAACCTCTATCTCAAATAGAAGTCTGAGACTATATTTTGTATTATTTAAGGTCATCTTTTCACACTCGTTTTACCTCCATGGCAGGGTATTTGGCATTGGCACAATCCAAAATTAAAAATTTTTTGGAAAGAATTATTTGATATTGAAAGTTTAAATAAATTTGTTCCAGTTATGGAATTTAATGAATTTATTAGAAAGAAAAAAAATTCAGAATTAATTATTGATTCTATTTTTTATCTTCAACATTATCAAGAAGGGTGGTCAGAAAGTAAAGGTTTTGAAATTAAATATGATATTCGTCCTTGTATTGATGCAAATAAATATTACAGAAAAAGTGGGGAAAAATGGTGAGTATTCCTTCCCTTTTTGTGAAGTTGGGAAAAGGGGAATTCTTAAGGTTGGGTCAAATTCGGTAATTGGTTACCCACTGGGACACCTCAAAAATGCCGAACGAGCACTTTTTTCCTCATTTTTTTCTAGGGACCAATGTAGCAGAAGATTACCCTGTAATTTTAAGAAATTTCGTAGGTTTCTGTATTCCTAATATCTTAAAGGTTTTGACCATTTATTAGGGCGCTCTGAATCTTAGGGTCACCACCAAAATAATTTTTTATTTTGCTTTTTTGGATCAGAAAATTTAATTTCAAAAATTTTCTAGGTTAGGTGATTTTTCTGGCCAAATATTAACTTTTAATGAATTAAAATGTCTTTCAATACAAGGCCAATCAAGTACTTTAGTTGATGCAATAATTGAATTAATGAATAATAAGTAATTGTTTTTATTTTCAAGAAAATCCTTTCTCTTTCTTTTTCTAAAGACAAACAATTCTCGTTGACAGAGCCGAAACAATTTTGCATGATAATTTTGGAGATGGTTGTGTTTTGGCATTTTGTTTATTAAAAGATTTTTCTTGTTTAAGTTAATTATTGGAAAGCAAGAATATCAATGAATTATTCAAAAAAATTAAAAAATATTGGAGATAAATTTAGAAAAGAAAAGTTCCCTTTGGGGAGTGAATTTATTTGTGCACATTTGAGACGTGGGGATTTTGTTTGGGCACATAAAGAGATTATTCCTTCTTTGAGTGGGGCGGCGAATAAGGTAAAAAATGGAGAATTTAGAACAAAGCTTTTATGTTAATGGGGGAATGACGGGTTACCTACTAGAGATTGAGATTTTTGAAAAGCCTGGACATGTTCCTGGACTCTGGGTTTGATTTATTGACCCGGGCCTTTTTTTGGCCTGTAGTCCAGGAAAAACCCAGGAAGGGCAAAAAATGCCTGGGCCTGGACTCTGGGTGCAGGAAAATCCCAGACCTTGGTCCAGACCCAGCTCGATCTCTATTACCTACCCAAGCTTTTTTGACCCGAATTCCCGCCCCGATATTTTTCTCTACCCGTGCATCCTCTGATGCTCAAGCAATAATGCTAACCTCAATAATTTTCAATGATTCTTCTCTTAAAATTTTTAGTTAAAAGATTCATCAAATAAACTTGGTCTTAAAAATATTTTTATCTGTACTGATGGAAATAATGAGGAGGTTAACAATATTACTTCTATTCTAAACGAGAGTGGATTAATTGTTGATCGCTTTATTTCTCGAGAATTATCACCCGCAGAAGTTTCTATTATTGACCAAGTACATATTTTTGGAATATTTAAATTTTTTTAAATTTTCTTTTAGTGGATTTGTGCACATTCCAAATATTTTATAGGAACACATCATTCAACTTTTTCGTTTAGAATACACGAAGATAGAGAAATATTGGGTCATTTACCAGAAACAACATTTAACAGATTTTGTGGAGAAAAGGGAAAAGAAGGGAGAGAATGTGAACAACCTGCCAACTGGAGAATTTTACTTAATTAAATTTATAAATTTTTTTAATTTAAATAAATTATTAATTATCAAAATTTTTTGTATCAAGAAAGCTTTAAAAAGAGAAGAAAATATTGTTCGTTTTAATTATTAGGCGTTGTTCATTAGAAAAAATTTTTTTCCAGTTGTCCCAGCCCTGATCTCAAATATGGCCCGAGATATGGCCTTCCAAAAATTGAAAAATCGTAAAAGGATTAAGCTCATTTATGAAGTAAAAAATTCGATTACATTTAGAGCTATTAGAGCTGAGTCAAAATTGAATCCCCATTTAGTTTCATTTGACACAACTTTCTCTCAGAGTTCTTTTGAATGGCATATTATTGGTTTGTGGAAATCTAACAAAATTTTAACAAAAAATATAGAAAGGTTTACATTAGCCAAATTCTAATTTAAGAACAGATTAGTAAACATAAACACATCAATAAAAAATCGTTCAACTTTTTGATGAATGAAAGGTGTGATTTCATCATTTTTTGCCCATCATGATTTTCCCCCATTGAAAAATACCTAATCGAAATATGCCCTCTCAACATATTTTAAATGATTTTTTCTTTAAATTTAAACAAATTTACTACATTCCCTTCCCATATTTTTTAATCTTTTTCTTCTCATAATTTCCCTAGGCTCATAATTTCGAGTAGTTGTCATCATCTTTCTGCCCCTGTTTTTCACTATAAATACCCACATAATTCATTCATTATTCAACTCCATTCGAAGCCCACTACTTAACCAATTTATGTTTATTGAAATAAATTTTAAAAAGTATTTTATATAATTTAGGGCCATGTTTTAATATAAGAGTTAGTTAAACAGATACAACAAATTCCGCTTTCAATTACTAGGAACAAATTATGGATCTCCTTCTTTTCAATCAGGCTCCCTTTTATTGATCAGTCAAGATTTTTGATTTTATTTAATTCTCAATCCAGTAGAATACTAAGAACCCACAAATTTTTAATATTAAAAATTAAATTTGCTGTTTTTCTTTATAATTTTTTAATATTTTTTTAAAGAACAAAACAAAATTTTTGTGTTACTTTTAAAAATGACCTTAATAAAAAAACAACAAAAAAATAAATTAATTCCAATTGAATTGATTTATGAAATATCAAAATCAATTTATGGAGATGGAAATTTATTGATAAAAAAACAAAAAATAAATGACAGATCAAAACAACAAAAATATTTTGTTTCCAAAATTGAAAGTAATAAAAATGTTTTGCTTTCTTCTAGAATAATCTACTTATTTTGTGGCAATACTTTAAAAGAAATATTGGTAAGGGTCTACATATTTTGTTTTTAATTTAAAGTTTGAGGGTTTTATCTATTGTTTTACTCTCCCTTTAAATAATAAAAAATTTGAATCATCTTAACTATGTCAAAATAACGGGCAAACTTAAAATTTCACGGCTTCGGCTCGATAAATATAATAATTTTAAAAACATTATAAACATCATTTTGGAGGCCAAATTTCCGCAAGTTTTTGCAGAATCGCCAGCTAACGGGTTTTCCAAAGCTTAACTTCATTTCATATTTGTTGGTAACCCAACTGAAGTCTTCTATTCCTATTTAAAATTGCGGAATGAAATGACAATTCATTATTTATACACATATCTCATTTCCATCCTGGCTTCCCTGGAAGTTCCCAGACAATTTTAAGTTGCCTGAAAAATTTTAACATGTTAAAGGCATTTCCTTGTTCGGCGCAAAGCACTAACGGCGGGGTATCATTGAGTACCGCCGATGGAGTCCCCACCCAAATGGGGACGTTTGGATCCACGTATTTATTCTTAGGATTTGGAGGGATTAAGAGGGACATAGTTGCATTTAGAGTGATTATGGAGGTCATCTAGAGATTATGGAGTGCCGTTGAGTCAGTCCGACATTCAAAGACCGGGTTAAAGACCTCTGAAAACCAGAAAAGGCGCTATTACCCATTTTGAGAGGGGACGAAACCAAAGCGCGCCAATTTTTTAATTAATTGACTGATCATTAATTAATTGACCCATGTTCATTCAGACCAGAGCTGCGTCGAAATTTCGATCTTCGACGTTTTTTTCTACCGATTTTCGAATTTTTTCATAAAATTTCGATTTCGATAAGCTGAGATTTTAGAAAAATTACATTCTTTTTCTTAATTTTTATTCCTGCAGCCAAAAAATAAAGAAATTTGACTACTTGGCCTTCCAAAATTTTCGCCTGTGGCGCTGAAAATGAAAATCGGTAGAAAATTCGACGCAGCTCTGGTCCGAATGGACATTAGTCAATTAATTAAAAAATTAGTTGGAAAAACCGCATCAAAAAATTAACAAAACAATAAAAAAAATCCCGACTCAACCGTCCCCACCCCATTTGGGTGCGAACTAGAAGTCGGTGCTGGACGGGATCCCGCGCGGGATTTTGCGGGACCGTCATGCAATCCCGTTTTTTCGATTTGCGGGAATACGGGATTTATCCCGCGGGATCCCGTCCCGCAAAGATTTAAAAAAATCCCACATGCGGGATCCCGCAAACGACCTCTATTGCGAACTCAGGCGGCGGGACTCAATCGGCTGTACTCATAGTCTCGTTCCCAAGAAAGCGAACGTTTTTCCAAAAACATACACATTTACTTATATTTAAGCGAATTGTTTACTTGATTTAGTTTTATGAGAATTTTTTATAATTTTTATTTATTTTTTTTATTTTCAGACTTTGTTTAAAAAAATGTCTGCTAATAACAAAAAAATTAATGAATTTGAACAATATAAAAATCTTATTGAAGAACAAATGAAAATTGAAATGGAAAAAGTAATGAAGGAAACAATGAAGGATGCTAAAGAAAAAATGAATAAAATTAAACAAAAATATTTAAATTTGTTGGAACAAAAGAAGATGGAAGCTGAGGGTGTGAATGTTATGGAGATGGAAATGGTACAAAAAAATCGTGGGAGTCCAAGTTTGTTTTTCTTTATAAAAAGGCCTTTTTATCAAAATAATTTAGGAGCTTTTTCGTCTTCTGAAGGGATGAGTGCAATTTCTCATCAGGACAACTTGACTCTGTTCGGGTCGAGCTTGTGCAAAATTAAGAACGAGGATATTTTTCTTGATTGAATTTAAGGGAATATTCAATAAATATGGATTTAATTTTAACTTTCTTAACTATTTTTTAAAGGTTTTTTTCGAATTATTTTTGATCTGAATAAATAAATGCATTAAAAAGATATCATTCTTCTATTAGGATTCGCCTTTTGATTTTTTTTAATTTCTGGAAAAACTTAATTTTTTTTCAAAAATTTCCCATTTACCAGAGATGCTTTCCAATCCTTACTTGGATTTTCAATGAAAACTTAGATTTTGTTTTTGAGTTCAAAATTGACCAATGGAAGCTTCAGGGCTACAGCACATAAAATGGTTTAAAGGTTTTTTATTATTCTCCTTAATTTTGTCAATTTCTGGATAATTTTTTGTCCGAGAGTTTTAGCATCACAGTCAAAATTTTGAGTAGTTTATAAGGCGGAATTTTTTTTGAATATTCTCCGAGCAACATTTATGATTTAAGGCTAAACCCACCTTTGTGCCAAAGAATTGAAAATAAATTTTAAATAAGATTTAAACTACAAACTAATTGATAAATTGAAGGAATTATTTTCCGAGAAAACGAGCAGATAGGAGCTTTTCTTGTACGTGTTACTGAACTTTTTTTGATATACTATCTGCAATCGAGCCGTTGAAGAAAGGATTTTCTTGTTGGAAGGATTGTTGATTGATGTAAAATTATGGGTATTTTTGGATTTCTAATATTTTTACTAAATTTGGTTGGGTCAGATTCAGCTCAGAAATGTTCTCAAATTGTACCTCAAATAAGTTTGTTGCCAGTCCTCGAAAGTCGAAGAATTCGGGTTTTTTAACCATCCCCCCATCTTGGTATGTCTCCGCAAATTTTTCCAGTTCCTTCTTCGGCCCAAGAGCTTTTTTGTACATGTGAGCATGTGTGTTTTTTGTACGTGTTTCTTAAAGCTTAATATGTCCTATATTCTAATTATAAATTCCTTATAACACAAGTGAACGATTCTGCTCCATCTGATAATAAACGAATTAATTGTAAAACATTACGGACAATTAAAGGTTTAAATTAATTTAATTCGAAATGCCCATTAGGACCAGCAATTGTTAATGCTACCTTAAAAATAATTTCTAATAAAATGGTTCTCTTTCCTTTCCTGCTACCCGAAGATGCGAGGGAGGTGTGCGAAAATTTTACTTTTTTGTGATTGGTGGGTTGAGTTTAACCGTAGCAACAGAAGAATATTTATTTTCATAGAGGAAAAAATTCGCAGATAAAACTTGCGGACTTTTGAGAGTATAAAAAACCAATAAAATTAAAGCAGGACAAAAATTACTCTCTCAAGTAATCAAACTCGAAATTTTAGAGGAGACTTGTCAGATGAAATCGTATGACTAAAAAATCTGTATTTAAGCGAAAAAAACTTGTTGTCAGAAAAAATATATACAGATCGTAGAAAATGATTTCAAACCTAACAAATCGAGAGACAATTCCTCCATTGCTGTAATCGTCTCTTCTAATGGGTTGTTAGATAAATAATGAGCCCTTTTCGCATTTTTAGTCTTTTTTTATGTATAGGTATTCGAATTCTAGTTAAAATGATTTTACATTTACTAGAGTCGATAGTTCAGGCTTTTTTCTAATATTCTAAACCATTTAAATAATTAATTTTGATTTTTGCAGTTTTATAAAAATTTTTTAAAATTATGGCCTCAAAATCTGAAATTCGGACTGTTGTCTTGTATTGCCTCAAACGCGGTCTAAGTACAACTCATGCCAGAAAAGAAAATGCCGCCTTGAAGGGCACACGTTGGGCATCTTTTGCAATAATTAAGCGATGTTACAAAAAATTCCGTGATGGAGATATGGGCCTAGATGCCAAAAACCCCAAATTTGGGCTAAATTTGGGATTGTACGCTGGGAATTAACTCCTAAGGGCAATGGATTGACGGGCGAACTCTAAAGAACTATATTGGACCGATTTCAGATTGCCTTTGATGGTTTCACTGCTTGTGGGGTTCGTTATGGTCAAGTTGTCTTTCAACAGGAAAATGCACCCCCGCATCACGCGAACGCAACTCGATCCCACATTACGGAGACACTCGGATGGCAACTTTTATTTGATCCGCCTTATTCTACGGATATTGCGCCGTCTTATTACCACTTATTTCGCTAGATAAAAAATCGTTTCCGAGATGTGAGGTTCCAAAATGATGCTCAACTCACAAATTGGGTTGCCAACCTTCTTGATACCAAAAGTGGCACTAAATTTTATCAAATGGAAATTCAAAAACTGCCCGGCAATTGTCAAGAAGTGCTAGATAATAATGGGCATTATATTGTTTCTTGATTTCATTTCATTAATTAGTTATAGTAGATTGTTTTATTTATGCGCAAAGGGCTCATTATTTATCTAACAACCCATTACATATTCAAATTTTCTCATTTTCCAAAAATTCTTTCAATTTTTCCAAAGCTTTTCCTCTATGAGATATTTTGTTTTTTTCTTCTGATGTCATTTCTGCAAATGTTTTTCCAAAGCCGTTTGGCTGAAAATATGTAAAATTGATAATATTTTTATATATTTCTACCATAAAACAAGGATCCCAACCAAATTGACGACTTCCTCTAGGTTCAACTATTATCCCTTCTGTCCTTCCTAAAAATTCAGAATTAAATTTATAAAAGCAACTTAAAACCTTGGAATGTATAAATTTGTTGATTTACACCTTTACAATATGCAAAAGTACAGAGTGCATAGCCTGATTTGTCTTCAAATCCAGCTTTAAATGTGAATTTATTTAAATTTTTTGTCTGGTTTTGAAGTAATGAACTTAGATCAATCCCAATAAGACATACAAGCACAACAAATCATTTAGAAAAATCCAGAAAAATTTAAAGATTACCTAGCAACTTTATCAATCCTTCCGGCTTCAATTTTTCAAAAAACCATTTAATATAAGGCCCTTAAAATGAAAAAAATTTTTTATCAAGTCGAAATAACATCCAAATTACCGGGCAACCCTCCAAATGCATTAAAACACAAACAAGTATCCTCCACAAGTACAGGCCCTTCAATTTGTTTAACTGCGTGTTCACATTTTTTGGCGACAATTTCGTCTGGTTCTCCTTGAAACTCAGGCAGGTCAAGTCCGATATGTTCTACCTATTTATAAATAATTTTAAGCAAAATCGAGAAATTAAAGAAAATATAAACACACAAAAAGTCAAACCATCCCCAAACACCGTCATGTTATAGAAATTGTAAGGAAAAGAGAATGTCCGAACCAATAAAATTAAAGCAGGACAAAAATTACTCTCTCAAGTTTTTAAACCCAAAACTTTAGAGGACTAGTCAGAACTAAAAGTTCAGGAGAATCATAAAAAACCTTTAAACCATTTTAATGTGCTGTAGCCCTGAAGCTTCCATTGGTCAATTCTGAACTCCAAAGTTTAAGTTGCATTGGAAATCCAAGTGAGGATTGGGAAGCATCTCTGGTAGATTGAAAATTTGAAAAAAAAAATTAAGTTTTTCCGAAATTTAAAAAAAAATCAAAGGGCGAATCCTAATAAAAGAATATTTCTTTAATGCATTTATTTATTCAGAACAAAAATAATTCGAAAAAAAAACCTTTAAAAAATAGTTAAGAAAGTTAAAATTAAATCCAAATTTATTGAATTTTTTTCCCATCACTTCAGTCAAAAAAAATATCCTCGTTCTTAATTTTGCACAAGCTCGACCCGAACAGAGTCAAGTTGTCTTGATGAGAAATTGCACTCATCCCTTCAGACGACGAAAAAGCTCCTAAATTATTTTGATAAAACAAATCATTGGTAATCTTCTAGTTTTAATGGGGTAATTGGTCATAACTTTTTTTAATGTTGTCGAAACATTATTTTGGTACCATTCGATTCATCTCGAAGATACGCGCCGGAATAATCAGTATCCTAATTTAGAATGTTTACGCCGAATTCTTCTGGGTCGAATTTGTGTCCAGGATTCGAAATAAACAAATTCTAAACAAAGATTCGGACTCAGCATAGTCAATTACCTACTAGTAAGTCTTAAAAATGACAAAAAAGCACATTTTTTCTCAAGGGATCAAAAACTAAAAGATTGTCAAATCATTAAAAATCTCATAGAAATGCGAAAGGAAATGGGAAAAAATGCCTTTTTATAAAGAAAAACAAACTTGAACTCCCAGGATTATTTTGTACCATTTCCATCTCCAAAACATTCACACCCTCAACTTCCATCTTCTTCTGTTCCAACAAATTTAAATATTTTTGTTCAATTTTGTTTATTTTCTCATTAGCTTCCTTGTTAAGCAAATCAAAGGCCTTCTTAAGAAAATCAAAAACTTCTTCCTTCTCAATCTTCATTTGTTGTTCAATAAAATTTTTATATTCTTCAAATTCATTAATTTTTTTGTTATAAGTAGACATTTTTTTAAACAAAGTCTGAAAATAAAAAATTAAATAAAAATTATAAAAAGTTCTCATAAAACTAAATCAAGTAAACAATTCGCATAAATATAAATATGTATGTTTTTGGAAAATTGTTCGCTTTCTTGGGAACGGGACTATTGAGTATCGCCGATTGAGTCCCGCCTTCGTACTAGAGGCGTTTGCGGGATCCCGCATGCGGGATTTTTTTTTAAATCTTTGCGGGACGGGATCCCCGGGATAGGATAAATCCCGCATTCTCGGAAATCGAAAAAAGTGCGGGATTGCGGGACGGGATCCCGCAAAATCCCGCGCGGGATCCCGTCCCGCACCGACTTCTAGTTCGCACCCAAATGGGGTGGGGACGGTTGAGTCACCGCATGTATTTTGAGGATTTATAGTATATTTTCATTTTTTCCTGTATCAGGATCAGACATGGGCGAACTCCAATTTTTTTCGGACGAAACGAAACAGTAAAAATTTAACGAAACAAAACGAAACACTTTAATTTCCAAAAAAATCTCAAAAAATTATTCTACTAACTATTCAATTTTATGCATGTTAATGGACCAATGCGGGACCACAAATTAGCCATTTGTTGTGGGCCCAATCAATCAAACGCCAATTTTTTGAAAATCTCGCTCTCTAATTTTAATTCGACAAATTTAAAGCTTCCTGCAACTATTAAAAAATTTTTAACGCAAAAATCCGGTCCGGAATCCGGATAAATTCAGCCGGACTCCGGAAATACTTTTTACCGGACTAGAACCGGACCGGATAAATCCATAAAAATCCGGCATTTGGTTGACTCAATACTTTAATATTAGAACCAGAACAAGGAAATGCCTTTAACAAGTTAAAATTTTTCAGGCAAAGTAAAATTGTCTGGGAACTTCCAGACTTCCAGAGAAGCCAGGATGGAAATTGTATAATGAATTGTTATTTCATTCCACAAGTTCAAATAGGCAATAGAAGACTTCAGATGAATTACCAGCAAAAAGAATTTGCGAAAATTATCATGAGAGGCGATGCTGTGAAAAATTGCGGAAATTTGTCCTCCAAACTGATGTTTACAATAATAATGTTTTTAAAATTATTATATTTATCGAGCCGAAGCCGCGTGAAATTTTAAGTTTGCCCGTGCAGTTACGCACTCTTTATTTTGACATAGTTAAGATGATTTAATTTTTTATTACTTGAAGGGAGAGTGAAACAATCCTCAAACCAAAAATTAAAAACAAAATATGTAGACCCGGTAATAGTTTGGAATTCGCCCCCCCCCCCCTTTTTTTCCTCTCTATTTTTTCTTAGTTTTTTCTCATTTTATGGCAAATTATATATCATTCGAAAGAGCTCTTCGAGCTGCTTCGAATGACATTAAAATCAACGAGATCTGACTTAAGTGAACAAAGTTGTGACCGTTTATTTTATCCACTTGCATTGGCACAAAAAGTTTACCCAAATAGGATTTAGCTTCATAATTTTGGTAAGAATGATCAGATCTAGCCAATCATGGTATCATTCGACCGAGCTCGTAGAGAGCTTTCGAATGATATATGATAAATTATGTATCAAACAAAAAAGCTCAAAATGGTCAGGGAAACGGTGAAAAAAGGGGGGCGAATTCCAAACTATTACCGTAGACCCTTACCAATATTTCTTTTAAAGTCTTGCCACAAAATAAGTAGATTATTCTAGAAGAAATCAAAACATTTTTATTACTTTCAATTTTGGAAACAAAATATTTTTGTTGTTTTGATCTGTCATTTATTTTTTGTTTTTTTATCAATAAATTTCCATCTCCAAAAATTGATTTTGATATTTCATAAATCAATTCAATTGGAATTAATTTATTTTTTTGTTGTTTTTTTATTAAGGTCATTTTTAAAAGAAACACAAAAATTTTGTTTTGTTCTTTAAAAAAATTTAAAAAATTATAAAGAAAAACAGCAAATTTAATTTTTAATATTAAAAATTTGTGGGTTCTTGGTATTTATTGGATTGAGAATTAAATAAAATCAAAAATCTTGACTGATCAATAAAAGGGAGCCTGATTGAAAAGAAGGAGATCCATAATTTGTTCCTAGTAATTGAAAGCGGAATTTGTTGTATCTGTTTAACTAACTCTTATATTAAAACATGGCCCTAAATTATATAAAATACTTTTTAAAATTTATTTCAATAAACATAAATTGGTTAAGTAGTGGGCTTCGAATGGAGTTGAATAATGAATGAATTATGTGGGTATTTATAGTGAAAAACAGGGGCAGAAAGATGATGACAACTACTCGAAATTATGAGCCTAGGGAAATTATGAGAAGAAAAAGATTAAAAAATATGGGAAGGGAATGTAGTAAATTTGTTTAAATTTAAAGAAAAAATCATTTAAAATATGTTGAGAGGGCATATTTCGATTAGGTATTTTTCAATGGGGGAAAATCATGATGGGCAAAAAATGATGAAATCACACCTTTCATTCATCAAAAAGTTGAACGATTTTTTATTGATGTGTTTATGTTTACTAATCTGTTCTTAAATTAGAATTTGGCTAATGTAAACCTTTCTATATTTTTTGTTAAAATTTTGTTAGATTTCCACAAACCAATAATATGCCATTCAAAAGAACTCTGAGAGAAAGTTGTGTCAAATGAAACTAAATGGGGATTCAATTTTGACTCAGCTCTAATAGCTCTAAATGTAATCGAATTTTTTACTTCATAAATGAGCTTAATCTTTTTACGATTTTTCAATTTTTGGAAGGCCATATCTCGGGCCATATTTGAGATCAGGGCTGGGACAACTGGAAAAAAATTTTTTCTAATGAACAACGCCTAATAATTAAAACGAACAATATTTTCTTCTCTTTTTAAAGCTTTCTTGATACAAAAAATTTTGATAATTAATAATTTATTTAAATTAAAAAAATTTATAAATTTAATTAAGTAAAATTCTCCAGTTGGCAGGTTGTTCACATTCTCTCCCTTCTTTTTCCTTTTCTCCACAAAATCTGTTAAATGTTGTTTCTGGTGAATGTCCCAATATTTCTCTATCTTCGTGTATTCTAAACGAAAAAGTTGAGTGATGTGTTCCTATAAAATATTTGGAATGGGCACAGATCCACTAAAAGAAAATTTTCAAAAAATTTAAAATATTCCAAAAAATACTTGGTCAATAATAGAAACTTCTGCGGGTGATAATTCTTTATTTCCATCAGTACAAATAAAAATATTTTTGAGACCAAGTTTATTTGATAAATCTTTTAACTAAAATTTTAAGAGAAAATGTTGGGAAATTATTTAACAGAGGTTAGAATTTTTGCTTGAGCATCAGGGTTCGGACCAGCCTGTGCGCCAATTTTTGTACAGAACGCCAAACGCCCATTTAAAAAATCTTTAAAACACGACAAACGCAAAACGTCAAAAATCGGCCAAAAATGAACGCCAAACGACATGACGCTCAGCCCTGGTTCGGACGGATAGAAAGAAATATCGGGGCGGGTCTCGGGTCAAAAAAGGCTTTGGGTTCTTGAGAAATAAATCGATCAACAATTAATCCATTCTCGGTTAGTATAGAAGTTATATTGTTAACCCTTTTCATTTTTACCATCAGTAACCTTCCAGCCAATTCATTAGTTACCTAATTTATATAAACCCAAATTCTGGAATTATTAATCTCTCTAGTATCTTTATAAATTAAATGTTTTATTATTTAATTGGGAAAATAATAAATATCCAAAAATAATCATTTAAATATCAACCAAATATTCCAACTAAGACAACACAATAGTATGTATGTACACACTCAAATAAAAAATTAAAATACTAAACAGAATTTAAACTTTATTTATAAAACAATAAAAATTGGAATTTACATAATTAACTTGAAAGAACTTTAAAATTAAAAAAAACACGATGTTTAGAAAAATTAAAAAAGCAGCGAAACATTTTCGGTCATTTTTCTTGAGGGATTTGGTTGGTTTTTTGGGCAGGAAAAGATGGCAAATTTTGTAAAATTATTTTTTCTTTTCTTCTTTTTATTAAACAGATATTTCCACTGGACATCCTTTAAAAAATAATTTTTTTTTCGAAAATGAGAAAAACAATTACCGTTAATTAGTCTTGATTTGAGAACCTAAAAAATAAAAGTTTAATTCCTCTATTAATGTTAGAGATAAATCCGGAAAGGAGGGAAACTTCAAAAAATGTTTTATTTAAAGATAAAGGGGTACACCCCGATGTACCGCGAGCCCAATGTACCGCCAAGCTATAATTTTTTCTATAATTTTTCTGGTATGGTTCGATTCAGCTGGTCGAGATGCATCGAACCATACTAGGGCGCCACGGATCCGACAATTTTGGAAAAAGTTATATTGGGCTCGCGGTACACTGGCCTACTCCCAAGATAAAGAATGTCTGTCAGTCTCTCATGTAAATGTGCAATATTTCACTCTCTAATTTCCGGAAACGTATACTCAAACACTTCCGGAAAAGAAAAATGTATGTCTTCGTATATTTCAAAACTTTCCGGAAAGTATATTCAAGTTTTAATAAACAGTCTAATTCTCACCCCATTCTCCGTTACTTCTACAGTCTCTTCTCCATCATCCTCCGTCCTTAAATGTATTTTTAAAGATTAATAATTTAATTATAATTTCTTCACCTTTTTGTAATAATCCTTTTTCCTTAAAATAAAAATATTTTTTTTAATATTTACTAGAATCTCTATCTTATATCTGAAATCCTAAATAATTCTAGTTTCTATTTAACAACTCTAACATATTCCCCCCCCCTGCATTGCCTTTCCTGAAAATCTCTCAAATATCCAACCCCCATTCTATCAGGCATCCCAATCTCCCCTATATCACAATATTCTAATTTACAATCCCTTAGACACCCCACCCTATTATAAAACTAATTGGTGAGATAAGACAGAGAGATTCTCTTCTAAAAGACTAACTAACCATTAACAACACGTGTTTGTGTAATTGTCTTTTTTAGCTTTTTTCCAGGTTCTTTTGTACTTGTACTGAATCTAATAACTGTAGAAAATTCGCTAAAAAATATAAAAATTAAATTAAAGAAAAATTAAAATTTATTCTGTTTACCAATTATTTTCATCTTTATCTGTTGTAAATGGGCCAAATAAATTTGTTGTGTGTCTTCGTCTACCTAAAAATTAATATAAATTAAAATATAATATAGACTCTAAAATGTTCGCTAGATGTAATGCTTTTTAAATATTTTCTCGTTTATTGTAGGCTAGACGAAACTTTAAACAAGAGAAACAGAAAAAGTCGCTTATAAAGAGGGGTCTATTATATAGAGGTATTTCTAAGAGAATTCTCTACAGAACGAAAATAGTCGATTATAGAGGGATTTGTTGTATAGATACTGAATTATAGAAAGTCCATTATATAGAGGTTTTCTGTGATTGACCAGAAATGTTTTTTAAGAGATCCCATTACACTCATAATTTTTATCAGAAAAAAGCCCTTCTTCCTCACTTCTCATTCCTCCTCCTCCTCCACCACTTTCCCGTCCAAACCCAAAAAGAGGTGAATGAAAAGGATCAGCAAAAGGATCGCCAAAAAATTCACGAAAAACATCAAAAGGGGAACGAAACATTCCACTGGGAAAGAAATGATGATGGGCATCTGCAGGGGTTGTTCGTCTTCTTTGATAATTATTGTGGTGGTTATTTGTTGTTGGTTTAGTTAATCCGTGCTTGTCATATTCTGCTCGACGCTTTCCTTTTATTTAAAATTCTGATTTTTAAATAATTTATTTATAAAATCAGAATTTCTGTTTTTATTTTATTTACCAGAATTTTGGCTTTTTTTAACAGATTTCTGATTTTAAATTCTGATTTATTAAAATAAAATTCTGATTTTTTTATTTTTAAAATCAGAATTTTGATTTTTATTTTATAATTTATTTACCAGAATCTTGGCTTTTTTCTTTAATTTATGAACAGAATTCTGATTTTTTTAAATTAAATTCTGGTTTTTATTTATTTTTTTTCTCCAAAAATATTTAAATATTACCATCAGAAAGCACTTCATAAGCCTGCGCAATTCTTTTAAAATTTCGTTCAGCTCGTTCTTTCTTATCTGGATTTTTGTCTGGGTGCCATTTAAGTGCAAGGCGTCGATAACTAAAATTTCTAGAATAATCAGAATTCTGATTTTTTTATTTTCTGATTTCTAAAATTCTGATTATTTTAATTTTTCGACAGTCAGAATTCTGACTTTAATTCTGATATTTTTGAATTTAAATTCTGATTTAATTTTATCAGAATATTTATAATAAAATTCTGATTTTTTAAAATTTTTCTTCTGATTTTTAATTATTATTTCTTTCTCCCTCAAAACCTACGCCTTTTTAATTTCTGCTTCTTCCGCGTCCCTCTTCACCCCCAGCACACTATAAAAACAATCAGAAATTATTTTTTCTGGCCCATTACTATCGGCATTATTGTTGTTTTTACCTTCATCATTTGAATTAAATTTATTTTTAGATGAAGTATTTTTGTTGCTCATTTAATAATAGTGGTTAATAAAATTGAGGAAAGGGAGGGAGAAGAAAAAGAAGAAAATTAAAAAAAATATTTTTGGGGGGTGTCTTTAATAGAAAAAATAATTTTTTTTCAAAAAAAATAATTTTTAAAGAAAGGAAAATTGTGTAAAAATGTTTAGGTAATATATTTATTTATATATTGGACCTCAGCTGTCTAAAATTATAATGAAAAGCGATGACAATTGAACAAAAATTGGTTTGAGGAAAAAAAGAAAATTTATTTTAGCAGTAAAGCGTTAGGAAGAAATAGTAAAAGTAGTAGGTAATTTACTGTCCATTTTACAACCTCTGACTGGCCGAAAGGAAGAGAGAAGATAGAAGGGGAATGAATGGTCATTTGGTCAGAGATGACAAAATGTCTATGAAGGGGGGACTGAAGAAAAGAAAATTCTGATTTTTTTGGTTAAAATTCTGATATTTTTGACTAAAATTTTGTCAGATTTTTTTGATAATTCATAGCGGCCATCAGGAACTTAAAACATATTTGAATAATTTGGGCACTTTGGCCATTTTGTCTAACTGATAGTTGGCGTTGGACTCACACCCTTCTTTATTATATTTATTTTTCATTCTCCCCCAAACCAGCCTTGGTCATTTATTTTCTTTTCTCCGTTTTAATGGCCAAAAAGGGAAGGGGGGGGGGGGGGGGGTAAATAAATAAATAAATAAAAGGGAGAGGGAAAGTTCCCCGCCCAAATTTTCTTTTAAAAAGATTTTTTTACACAAAATCAATTTTTATATTTATTAGCTTTTTCAAAGGGTATAATAAATAAATGGTTAAATTTAGTAAAGTCTTCCTTCCCCCCCCCCTCCTCTTCCCCAAAAATAAATGACTAATAAATTGGAGTGGCCTTGACGCTGAATGAACGAGCAAAGATTTGTAAAATTGGGGGGATGGGAGGAGGGATAGTTTCTATGCAAAAAATAAATTTTTTTCAATTTTTGCTGTTTAAAAGTTAAAAAACTGTTTGACAAATAAGTTGCGAACAAGAAATAAAAATATTTTAATTTAATTAGTAAAATAGTATCATTCAGTAACAGGAATATAATATTTATGTGAATTTTAAAGTTTAATGAGTGTTTAAATTATTTTTGGTTTAGTCAAAAATAAACTTAAGAATAAACTTTTATAAAACAGTTGGAATTAATGGTTGAATATGGTCGAACATACTTGTATAAAATAAATGTGAGGCCAACAGCATCTTTAAAAATTGTTAAAAGTGTTCAAAACTTTTGTTCAAAAATTATTTTTGAAAATATTAAATTTTTCAAAAACAAATACGGACTTTTTACTATTTTTAATCCATAAATTTTGAAATTTTGAACCAAAAATGTTGAAATTGTGGAGATGATTTTAAGGAACATAAAATTATTCGATCACAAATATAAATTAATATTTTAATCAATTTATTAGTTAACGCCCAAAAGTTAACGCGCCAAAACACCAAAAATAAGTAGAAATTAAAGTAAAGCACAAATTTAGTCTTAAGACAAATTCCAAAAATAGAATTTTAAAAGAAAAGAATCTGGCCAAAAAACAATTTAGGAAAAAATAAATTTTAGTAGACACTACCCACTAATTTATTTCCTTTTTCAGTGCTTCTGAAAGAAAAAAAAAAGAAAAAAAAAATTAAAAATAAAATGCTAGCTAGTTGTCAGTTACAATCATTATTATTCTTCCATCTTTTCCCTTTTATTTATTTAAAGCCCTTTTATTTATTTCCTTTTTACCTTTCAAAATTTTCTACACATTTCCTGTCTTTTTAAAAATACTCGTAATAAGCGGTACACATTTGTTTTGTTTGTATATATTACTTTGTTTTTAATAAATAAATGTTGTTGTTAAATAAATAAATATAAAGGTAGACCACCTCTAAACATTTTTTAACTCGTTGCAAAAGCAAACAAAAGTAATACAACCCACATTCAAAAGATAGAAACACAGAAAATCAACTTATTTAAAAACAACAAAAACATGTTCATTTAAATAAGTTTAAGGAAGTTTTAAAACAACATGTTTGTTAAAACATTAAAACAAGTTTATTAAAACATTCTATAAAAAGGTTGTTTAGAATAAGGTTTTATAAACAAGCTTAAAACAAGTTTGAAAATGTTGTTGGTTGTTTAAAACATTTAAAAAAAGTTGACAATGTTTCTGAACAAGTTTTAGATGTTTTTATGTTTTAAAACGTTGGTTAGTTGTGAATAAATGGACAGTGAAAATTTCGCATCGAGAAGAACGGGTAGGCAAAATAAAAAGTGCAACTCAATTCAAATTTATGAGGATTAGTAAAATGTATATAAAATATGTATGTAAAACATTGTAGAACCTTTAAAAATACAAAAATTGGGCGATAAAATAATTTTGTGAAAATAAAAGAGAATTAAAAAATAATTATTATATTCTAGTCAAGCCTCATTAAATCAACCCTTTTTTACCTTCAAGTTGAACATATTTTTGTATGTAATTTTACTTTAAAATTGATCTCAATTATTGTCTGACTATAAATAAAGTTTTAAATTAATAAACTTGAGCATGTTTTGAAGAAAAATAAAACAAGTTTTAGTGAAATGTTTAAAAAAAAGTTTTATAAAAACATTGTTTGGGAAAAACAAAGTTTAACAAACTTGTTGAGAAGAAAATATGAAAAAGTTTTGAATATTGCGTTTTTAAAAAGTTTTTATGGCGCACACCAAACAATTGATTGTCTGCAATTTGGTTAAAACAAGTTGGAATTAAAAAGAAGAAGAGTAAAAATAAAATAAAATAAATATATTTAATAGACTGGCAGTAAAAGGTGAACAGAAAACGAGAAAAAGTTTTTTTTAGTTAAAAAGGGCCAAAGGAAAAAATAAATAAAATAAAAATATAGCAGACTTGCATATCTCCATGCATTTTACTAGTGTTATAATCTCGTCATTTCCCTTGGGAATCAACAAATGAACAAAAAAAAACAAAATTCGGGTCGAGGAAATATTAAAGAATTGATATATATCAGTTGTTTTAGTATTTATTTTATTTCTTCTATGGAAGAAAAAATTTAAAAAAATAAATAAAATCTCTGCAAACTCATTCAAAAAATTAAAAAATAATAAAAAAATTTTCTTCCCATCAAAATAAAAATACTCTCAAATCAAACCAAAAGGTGTTTTCATCGTTTATCTTCAAAGTTTAAAAACAAGTAAGGGCGGTATTGCGTTTGACTGAAAAAAAGCAAAAAATACATCAAAAATACCCCATCTTTGAATACCCTTCGAAGAGGCAATTTTTTGGCCTTACAAAGTTAATAAAATTTTCGTCTGCGACCAGGGGTCGGCCTTGCGTTGCGTTTTGCGTTTTTCACGATTGTCTCTTGCACCCACCCCTATCTGCGACGTCTTAATATTTTTAATAAAAAATTGAAATTAATTATAAAATAAAATCAAAAATTGATTGAAAATAAATAAAAGCTAAATGTTCAACATTGCCCTTTTTCTTTATTTTAGTCGCAGTTTTTTGGGGGAAGGGGAGGGGGTTGCAAAATTGGAAGGTAGAAGTAAGTAGACCACCACTAAAAAATATAAAAATAAATTACTAAAACAACCAAAAACTTTTTTTTCTCCTTTTCCTTTTTTTCTCACAGATTTACCCGATTTGCTGAAATTTTGTTTTGGGGAAGTTGTTGAGAGTAGATTGAAAGGAGAGAAGAGAGAAAATGTTAATGATGACCGTCTAAAAACATTGATTTTGTTTTTGTTTTGTGTATGCGGTAATCTATATTTTTGAAAATACTCAACAAATGAATTAAAGGAGAGAAATAAAATAGAAGGAAATGATTATAAAAAGATATAAAAATTTGTCTTATTAAGAAGGAAATAAAATTTAACAAAAAAATTTTTGGTTAAATGTGTGTCGCCTGCTGTTTTAATTTAACAAAGTTAAGTATTGAATTTACCCTAAAAAAGGTTGTGACATGTAAATAGGGAAACTCAGAATTATCCGAGAAATACATATGTATTTTTTACTGGAAAATATCTTTTAGAATTTACGGAATAATCTTCGTTGCAGAGCTAACTCAACTAGTATTTTCAGAAAAAAATTTCCAAGTTTTTTAAATGTTTCCAGAAAAATGTTACACAAAATTAATTTTATTGTCACACAAGGAAGCTTCAAAATTTTTTTAATTTTAAACGATAACAAAAAAATTCGAAAATATTCTTCAAAATATATTTTATTTTTCTTCTTTTATTATTTCTTCTTCCTCCTTCTCTTTATTATTTCCATTAATTTCCCCAATTTGTAAACTGGCCAATCTCTCAGCTGTAAATTTTGCTTCCATTTCAGCTTTATCTTTATTTAATTTTTCAAAAAAAGGTTTGTATTCTTTATTATATTCTTTTTTACATTTTTCTATAATTTCCAAAACCTTTGAAGAAAAAATAAAAAAATTATTTAAAAATTAAAAAAACTTTATCAAATCCTTGTCCAGTTTGTGAAGAAACAGCAACCCAATTTAAATTTTGATAAAAAGAATCTAATACAATACTAAGTGAACGTGTCAAATCGTTAGCATAACAAGATTCGCTGTCATCTAAGGAGTCCTATTTTAAATTAAAAAAAAATTTTTTTTGGAAAAAATAAAGATTGGAATTGTGTAGGAAATAAAAGGAGGACAAAAAAAGGAAGGAGAAAACAGAAAACTTTTTTCGAAAATTTAAAAATACTTTTAGGCACTCTTAGTAAAAATTAGAGACGAATTACCAAATTATTTCAACATTCTAAAATTATTTTTAGAAGAATCCTTTTTTTAATTTTTTAAAGAAACTCAACCGAGAATTTTTCAAAATCCCCCATCCATTCAACTGCAAATTCTGGATTAACCTTTAAAAATAAAGTAAAAATTTTTTTTTATTTTTAAAAAACTTACAACATCAGACTTATTCAAAACAAGAAAAAATGGAAGTTTTGTTCTCTAAAATTAAAATAAAAAAATATTTAATTTCAAAAAATTACATAAAGAATAGAACAAGCATAAAGCATATTAGACATAAATGTACGTGGATTAGTTGAACGAGCACTTGAAAGAATTTTTAAATTTAATTTTAAAAAAAACCAACCTATCCACAACATAAGCAATTATCTAAGAAAGAATTTTATAAATTATTATTTTGTAAATACATCACTTAAATATTTATTTTCCCACAAGGAAACAGTTTCTGAAAGTGTGAATTCCTATTTTTTGAGCAAGCCAAAGTGCCGCAAGCCCAAAGTACCGCAGAACTATAACTTCGTTCAGAATTGTCGAATCCGGGACGCCGTGGTATGGCCTCGACGAGCTGAATCGAACCATACCAGGGCGTTCCATATGCGACAATTCTATACGAAGTTACAGCTCGACGGTACCTTGGGCCTGCGATACCATGGGGTGTACCTCCTATTTTTTGTGGTATCATTCGATAGATATAGCCGTTCACAAAGTAGCGAATCCGCTGTTTCTTGTCAGTTAGAGGAATAAAAATTAGAATAACTAACAAACAAATAAAAAACACATTCCTTAAAGTATTCGATGTTAGGAAAAAACTTGCCAATTTTCACCCGAAAAACCGCAAATTTTTAATTGAAGATAATTTAAAACAAAAAATTCAAAACCGTTGGATATTTGTCTGCTAACGATCCAGTAATTATAGAACCACTGACTGACCAAGTAAATACTTCAATTTGTCCAGGTGTATCCAAAATAATTGAAGGAATTGAAGAATCTCTTTTTTCGAGAAGAGAAAGAATCTTTTTTTTAATAATTTAGAAATAGAAAAAACAATAAAATAAACTTGATCAAATTTAGTACAAAGCAAATTAAGACAAGTCAAAATTGCTCCGTTTGGTCCAAGTCCATATTCCTTCATTACTCCTTTATAATCAACCTAAAAATGAATGAGTAAAAAAATCATTCAGAAAAAAAATTATAAACCATCAAATTAAATCTTATAAGGGCGTATCCTGGAGGACATGGAGTGAATTAATTAATGATAATCAACATTCATCGATTTTGATGATTTTATTAAATCCTCTAATAAAATTCAAAAAAAAATTTAACAAAAATAACCGTGTCTCGAATATCAATATTTGCTGGAAACGGCACAGTTCCTGCTGCAGGATCAAGATTGATTAAATAAGGAAATGTTCTTTTTGAATGAAGATGGCTGGTTAAACGCTAAAAATAAAAAAAAATAAATTTATAGAACAGTAGAATTTTGCTGGAAAAAAGCAATGTGGATCAGATGGCTCCTAAACTTGATGAAAATTCATCGATTTCACCTCGAAAAACCAATCATTATCGTCATTTCCAATTAAATTTCATCCCTCAATTTATTTAAAAACTAACCTGAACAAAAGTAGTTTTGCCAGAACCAGCCATACCCAAAACAACTAAACAAGGCGGCAATTGGTCAGAAGAAGAAGATGCTTGTTGGGGGGATTCTGTGTCTTTAACCATTTTAGACTTTTAAAAAGAATAAATTTAATAAAAAATTGTCTTAATTTTAAAAAATATTCAAATGCTCGAAAACAATTAAAAATTCATAATTAAATTTCAAATTTAATTTTTAATAAACTATACGCAGTCAAAAAAGACTAAAAATACAATTATAATGAACAGAAAATATATACATTGAAATAAATCTTTAAATATTAATTTTAAAATTAATTAACCAGGAAAAGTTTTTATTTTCATTGAAAATTGGTTTGTACTGGAATTGTTTCTCTTAAAATAATTCACTTTACGACTGACCAAAGTAAAAATAAATTTTCGACAAAAGGTCCAGAGAAAATCAAAAAATTTGACCTAAGGGATTCAAAAAATTGTTTCAAGTCCTGGACAGCTTTATTAACCAAAATTCGTTTATAAGAGAAACAAACCCAAACACAAATGGTTTGTACTGGAATTGTTTCTCTTAAAATAATTCACTTTGCGACTGACCAAAGTAAAAATAAATTTTCGGCACAAGGAACGAAAAATCCCAACAATTTGACGATTCAAAAATTTGTCTCGAGTCCTATTAACCAAAATTCGTTTATAAGAGAAACAACCCAAACAAAAATTCATTCCAATTAAAATTCTAAACACGATGTATTGCCCCAGAAGAAGTAGAACATTGTTTACTAGTATCAGGATCTGGAGGTATTGTTTCCCCTACTAATCTTCCCTCTCCTGTCGAAGATTCACTATTTTTACGTCTCGAAGTAGAAGAAAGTCTTTGAACAGACCCGGGAGCAGGCAAACCTTGCAATCTCAAAGAATTTATTCCAATAACTGGAGAACCTTCCATTGTTTGTAAAGAATGAGGTAAACGCATTCCAAGCATATCAGCAATAATTCCAAGTCTGTAAAGTCGACAACGCTTCCTTCCACGATTTAGACGTTGTTTAGCAGCCATACAACGAATATAGTCATCAAATATTAAATGGGCAGAAAAAATATTTTTCCCAGATTTTTTGACACGTGTTTCAACATCCTTAAAAAGAAAATATTTTTTTCTTAGAAAATTTAAAAAAGTTTGGAAATAAAAGACAGTTTGGACATCAATTGAAAAAATTCATAGTCAATTTCAGTTGTTAATTTTAAAAACAGGTTTACCCCTCTGTCACTGGGACGAGGGGAAGGTCCTCTCACAGACCCTCTAATATAATTTTTGACCTTAACTTCCTTAATTCACCCGTCAAAAAAATTTTTTTTTGGTTTATTTTCTGTTTTTTGTTAATTTTATTAATCACAACCCAAAAATAAAAAAAAATATATATTCGAGGTTAAAAACCTCAATATAAAAAACCTCAACGTTGATTTGCAAAGTTCGATTGTCTGAAGTTCCAACAATTAATACATCCTTTTAAAAGCATTTTTTTTCAAAATCCAAAATTTATTACTTGTAATAAAGCAACAAAACGAACAATTCCCCAACCCAATTTTCGACTGTCCGGTTCAACCAAAATAAATTGAAATTGATCAGTTACAAGAAATTGAGAGAGACGCTCATTTTTTGAATTTACAACTGTACAGGCAAGTAAATCACTGTTATCTAAATTTTAAAAATAATTCAAAATTAAAATGTTTTTGATAGGTAGGGAAGGTTAAAACCTTTTTAAAACTCATGTCACACAATCCCCAATTCTTTCCGTGGATTTATTGTTAGATCACAGTCAAGGGTTGAGAAAAAAGTAGGGTAGGGTTTCGGGTCTTCAGATCAGGTCTTGGGTCAAAAAAAAGTCCGGATTTCAGGTAACCCGTGACATCCTTGGATCTGTACTAAAATACCAAGGACTAAAAAACAAAAAAAATTTCTCAGAAAATTGGTAGACGAGATCAAAAACAACGGGAATAGACTGGAGCTCATTCATCCCTCGTAAACAGAAAAATAAAAAAGATTTACTTAAATTAATACAATCATTTAATTCGGCCATAGGTTCAGATTGTGAAGATATTGGAAGAAAACTTTCTGTCTCTCCCGACAAATCTTGAGCAAATTTTCTTATAATAAAGTAAAATTGAAGACTCTTAGAAATAAAAATAAATTATAAAGAGAATATTGTTAAAAACCCTTCGAATTCGTTCATCATTTCCACTAGATATTCTTTTAAATAGGGGAAGTCCTCTAAAATTTTTTAACAAAATTATTTTAAAATTTAAAAAGCTGAAGGTTATTAAAAATTTAAAAAAGTTGAAGGTCATAATTTGACGGTATCGGAGGATTTCTCACAAAATACACGAAACACGGTCGAATCTCGACTTACGTACATAAAATTGGGAGTATTGCTCCGGAGAAAAATGTACCTCAAATTGTAACTGTACGTAAATCGGATTCTGACTGTACAATGAAAAATTTGGTTATGAGTGCCATAACCCCAAATTTTAAAATTTATTAAACGGACATTATAAAAAACTTACGACAAAGGTGTATTACTTGGAGGCAAATAAAGTCCAGGATCATCCAAAAATGTATTTATTTTTCTTTCAGATTTCTGTTTAGAAAATAAATAAAAATTTAGTTTCTCAATTTAGAGAAACCTGTAATTGATAATATTCTTCTTCAAACATTTCCAAAAAGAATTTTTCTGTTTGTAAAGCCCCTCTTAAAACATTGGAAAGTTTATGTAAAGTTTTTCTGACAGAAGATTCAACTAAAGAATAAAATTCTTGATCAGATTCTAAACAAAGAAGAATATGTCGAAGAACAATAGTACACAATTCAACTGTTATTGGACGAATAAGTGTATCTAAAAATAATTAACAAAATCAGAAATTAGGAAGAAATTGACTAAAAAAGAAAAAAACACTGAATTAATACCGGGGAAACACGATTAACAATAAGCTAAAAATCTCACAATTATGTTAATACAAACCCGAACTTTACCCGGTTTCATGAACCGACTTAAGAAAGAAAATTTTTGTTTGATTTTGCTCTTTTGCAATGGAGAAGGTCGATGTTAATTATTGTTAATCGCACCGAAAAAACTTTGAGAATACAAAATTTCAAACTTAAGCCTTTTCATTTTCAACTCTATAAGGAAAAGATACTGATTCCGAGAAAATCGATGGCTTTTATTAAGAAAACATCGACCCTTTTATTGCAAAAGAGCAAAATTAAACAAAAAAAAATTTTTCAAAAAAATACCCGTAAGAGAGCAATTTTCAATTATTCTAATTAAACAATCAGCCAATTCAGAATCACATTTATTTGTAGAACCGGGAAAAGGTAATTGTGCAGCATTTAACAATTCTTTTTGTGCTGCTACAAAAATTAAAAATTTTCTCAAATAAATTTAAAAAACCTTGGTTTTGTAAAATATAATTAATAAAAATAAGAGCAAAGAAACAAGCATGGTCATCATCATTGCCATCATGTAAAGCCATAAATAGGTGATTGCGAAATGGAGAACTATGTAAAATAGAATAGAAATAAATAAATTGTTTCATGGGTAAGGCTAAACAGGGAGGTGTGCCAAAATTTTGGCGTTTACTTTGGCATTCCGAACGAAAATTTCTGAAGGTGTAGGCAAAAAATTCCAACTTTTCGACCATACTTCTTCCAATTTTTCCCCTTTCTCCCATTTCAGGAGGGGGGCTTTAGCCCCTGGCTACACCATTAATAGATTGTAAATTAGATCGAAATATCAAAGTAAGGGAAAAGCTTATATATTGTAGATTATTTTTAATATTAGTCTGGACTCTAGACTAATCTGAAAAATATAAAACAAAAACAATAATGTAGCTCAATCAGAATAACATTTAAGAAAACCTTTCAACAGATTTATCCCATTTTCTAAGCATAGCCAAACTAATTCCATCACTCAAAGTTCTAACCCATTCAGTTTTAATATCATTAATATCTCCAAAGAAAAGAGAAGTCAACACATTTTGGACAGTTTCTGTCTCTTGTATAATTTTTAAAAATTGAGCAAAAAGAAATAAACAAGTAACACGTGAAATTAATAAAGTATTTGGTTGGGCTCTAATTGATGCTAATGAAGCTAAATATATTGGACCAATTAAAAATTGATGTAAACAATCAATTACTAATAAATTCTGAAAATAGAAAAACAAAATTGGTAGGAATTTGGAGGTTTAATGGAGGAAATTCCGTATTTTCCTCTGAAATGAGCAAAAATGAAAAATCTTGAGAAAAGATAATGAGTGGATTTTTTCTGTATATGGCTTTTTAAACTTTTCGCCTGCGCCGCTAAAAATAGAGAATTTTAGTTTTTGGCCTTCCAAAAACAAGAAAACTTTATTTACGGCGCTAAAAAATAAAAATATACGTACAATAAATTTACGCTTAGATCGCCAAAAAGGTTATATATAGTACATCCAACCCCAGAATGCGTTTTAGGAAAGGAAATGGTAAAGCTCTTCCTCTCTAGATAAAAATCAAAAAACAAACCAAATCAGAATTTCCAATAACCAAAATATCATTTAAATAATGCAAATTATCAATATGAACATCTATATATTGAGATAAACGAGATCTTAAAATTTATTAAAGAAATCAAAATTTTCTTCAAAAAAAAACCTATTGCTCGCTTCATTTTGTGCGGATCTTGCAAAAGTGTCCATCTATTAAAATTAAAAAAAAAATAATTGAAAAAATTAAATTAAAAAAACCTCAATAATTTGATGAGCAATTTCCTGACAAACATTATTAAAATAATCACGAGAATGTGTAATTACAAATTTGTGAAGCATTTGTTCTTTAACCTTTAAAAAATTGGAGGAATATTTTTATTTAAATTAAAATAAACTTTAAATATATTTAAAGTAAGTGTCCTCACAGCAATTCTAACCATCGGTTCTGAATGTTTGTGGAATCTGACAGCTTCAGTAAATAAAGGAAATTGGTCTGCATTCTAAAAAATAAGGGAGATAAAGATATTTTTTCAAAAGAAATGTCGGGGTCTTTCTAAGTTAACTGAAACCAAAATAGGCTGAAAATGTGGTCGAGAATGTTGAAATTTAAAATAATATTGAAACACGGACAGAAATTAAAATATTTTTTGATACCAAAAATTGTAGGAAGACTATAATTAATTTTCTGGGAAAGAATTGTTATTCGTGTATTTTTAATTTTTAAAGGAAAACTGAATTGAAAAATTGAATAAAGAATTTAAAAAAGGAAGAAGGCGTCAGAAGTGAAGGAAAAAAAATACACAAATAAATAATTATTTCGTCAGAATTTTTTAAAATTATAACTCAGAAAAAGAATATCTATCCACTTTTTTGTCATAAAATGTCAAAAAACCCCTGATTTAAAAATTCCAGAAATCAAAAAACATTAAGAATATCAAATCAAACAAGTCTCTAATTTAAAAATATAAAATTAAAAAACCTCGCTAAAGAAATGGACAGTTTTTGTATTTAACTTGAATGAAAGAGTCTTTAAAAAAGAAATATAATAAGCAATTATTTCTTCATTTGAAAAGTCAAAATTGTGGCTAATAATTGAATTCACATGATTATTGCTTAACAAAAAATCTGAAAAAATTTTTATCAATTTTAGTAAAAAATTTTATCAAAAAACAAACATAAAGACGTCTCATTTTTTGTATTTTCAAATAAAATATTTAATGTTTGAAGTAACTGAATATTTACAAAACTTGTATCTGCCTGCTGCATAATTTGAAGAAAATGTGAAAACATTTGCCTTTCGAGGAAGAAACTAAAATGAAAAAAATAAAAATTCTTAATTTTGATAAAATTTAAACAAAAAGTCTGCGGCCAACAAAAAATTTGTAGACTTTAAAAAAGGGTTATTTAAATAATTCAATTTTTCTCATCTTCAATATCTCAAGATTAATAAATGGGCTAATTAACAATAAGTATAGTCCGGACAAATTAGATCATGAAAATTCGGGGAAGTACGTGAATAATAGTGAAATTAAAGAAAAAATTTTAAACTAAAGAGGAATGGATAAGGCCAAACAACCAAAACTTAAGATAATATTAATGAACTACTCTCCAGAGGAGAATAGAATATAAGAACTTGAGGGATAAATAATAAAAATATCAAGGTCAATCCCTCAAAATAAATTTAAGTCAAAATTTATACTCAAAAACAGCAGCATCATTCTGATCCCCCCAAATCAATATTTCAGTAATTGCACGCATTGCTTCAATCACCAAAGCTCTATTTCCTTCAGTTATTTTCTCATTTTTAACTAAAACACCTTGCAGATATCTTTAAAAATAAAAAGAATTTTGTAAATAAAAAATCAAAAAAAACCTTAAATATTCAAGAGAATGTGGATTTTTTGAACGCCACAAAGTTGGATTACTAAATTTTTTAAGCATTATCTAAATTAAATTAAATAAGCAAATTTGTAAATAAAACAAAAAAATCGCCAAAATTTGTGAAATTTTAGGCTAAACAATTATTTGACAAAATGACATCTAAAATTTCATTTTGTTAACTTGTCAAAAAATGTTAATTCGTTTAACTTTCATTTTAGTAAATTAAACAAAAATATCTAAAATGTTCAATTTAAGTTTTTTGTTCCAGGATTTTTGATACTTAGGGAAAGCCTAGGATGAATTTAGTTTTCTAATCCTTTACAACGATGTTAGTGGAATCCCTTTTGTTGTACATATATTTTCTTAATTTTGTATAAATAAAAATCAACTTTTCTAATGTAAATATCTTCGTATTTTACTTTGAAATTTGCCAAAAAAAAATTTTTTTAATTTTTTATAGATTTATTTTTCCATTTTTTAACAAAGAATTTAAAAAAAATGTTGTCAATCAACCACCAATCAACTCCTCTAAATTATTTTTATGACAAAATTAGCAATATTCCTGTTGTTTTAAAATCTATTGAATTTTATGGTGTTACAATGACTAAACGTGATGCTTTAATTAAAGAAGTTTCTGAATTATTTAATGCAAAAAATTTGTTTGTTTTTTATTTAAATTTTAAGAAAATTTTTAAATTTTTTAGAGATCAACTTATTAGAATGGCAAATACAGCTTCTATACATATGCAGGTTTCTTAAATTAATTTTTTGTACCAAAAATTAGCTTGGACCCCCTATTCAATTTTTTGAGCCCCATACTTCGGCCAACAGTTGAGGCCGCGGGGTAATTTTGGTGTCATTCGACTTTGCTTGTCGAGCCCTTTTAAATAGCATATATCGTTCCTATCGGCATTTGGGATCTCAAACAGAATTTTTCTAAAATTTTGAATTGTTTGTTTGGGAAGGGTACGTATGATATCTTTTAAATAGAATTTCAGTCCTGTGAATTTATTTACAAAATTTCTTTATTTTCCAGAAAATGGGCCTTTTCGAAGTTTGTTTCCCAAAAATCGATACTTCAGGAGATTCTGATTATTCTGTCAAATTTACTGTTCAAGAGAATAAAAGACCTATAAAATTAAATATAAAAATGGAAATGAAGACAAGTGGAGATACTGATGCTGGGGTTACTGCTAGAAGAACTGTATATTTAATAAATTATAAAATAATTTTTAAATTTTCTAAAGAATATATTTGGCCGTGGAGAATGTGCAGAATTGAATTATTCTAAAGGAATTAAGGAACATGGAGGGTATAATTTTGGATTTACAGGTTTAAATTTAAAATTTATCTTAATTTTTTTTAATTTACAAATTTAAATTTCATTTTTGGTCCTGGGTCTAAATTTTGAATGATTTTTGAGAAGTCTTAAAAACATTTAATAATTGTAGTTTGTTTCCCAAAAATGTGTAGTTTGTTTGGGGAAAATCTGAATTCCGTATTAAATTACAAGTGGAATTCTTCCAAATAGTTTGAAGAGCGTGAGACTTGATCCAGATCGAATTTCACTTAAAATTTTTAGAGTTCTTAATTTTCTTCCTCTCAATTTATTTTTTTAAATTCATTTCAAATAATTTTTTTATATTTTCTTTTTTAAGCTGTAAAACCATTTCTTGGCTGGGAAAATTATAATAATTTGAGTGCTCATTTATTCAAAAACACTGATTATTTCCGATGGAATAAATGTGATTCTGTTGAGAATGCAGCTGTTCTACAATTAAATACTGGATTTCTATCTAATCGAATTATCTCTTCTTTGAGGCTAAATATGGTTATTTTTGGATTTTTTTTAGTTTTATAGACATTTTAGGGATGAATGACACCTAGGCAAGTGTAGGTGCCAAAATAGTTATTCTAATATCTTTTTCCCATGAAAATAAATTTTTATTTAAGAGGTTTCCCTTCATAAATAGCTAACAAGGGAACTTTAGGGCTTCAAAGTTTTTAACTTTTGGAGCGGTCCATTTAGCATTTCCAAAGATTTTTTCTTTCTAAAAAATTTCTTTTCAAAGATTTGGCGTCTCTTTCTTCCAAAAAACGAAACTCCATTTCCAATTCGTGAACATGCTGGCCATACAACAAAATTTTCTGTTGAACATTTAATTTATAAAGATACTAGAGATAGATTAATAATTCCAGAATTTGGGTCTTTATATAAATTAACTAATGAATTGGCTGGGTTGGTTGGTGATACTTCTTTTTTTAAATCAATTTTTGATTATCAGGTTTTTTTTAATTTTTAAATTGGAAGAGTTTTTAAAATTTAGTGTCTGGATTTTAAATTTATAGAACTAGACCAGGGTCCCGTATTCAGAAAAAAACATCAATATCCATCAATATCACATAAAACCCTCGTAATATTTCGGTTTGTGTGACGCTTTTTTCTCATTTTTCGTCTCTCCCAATATTCCCCTCTTTGCTGTACCAAAAAGCCAATTTCTTTAAAAATCGTAAAAAAAGTTTTAAATTTTTTTGTTCATTTGCATTTTAAAAGAGGAATTTTTGACAGAAATTGAACAATTTTTCACAAATTATTAACATTTTCAATTTTTCAAAATTTAAAAAATTTTTTAAAGACATCCATCACAGACCCATTTTATGGTTTAATATTTTCTTTATCAACTCGTTTTGCTTTTATAAAATCTTTGGGTCAAAGAGAATGTTTACATTTACTTGACAGAATTTATTTGGGTGGCCCCTATGATTTACGTGGATTTGAACAAAATTCAATTGGAATTCAAACAGAAAATTGTTCTCTTGGTGGTGTTGCTTCTTTTTCTAATGTTTTTCATATTTATGCGCCTTTAATACCTTCTGACACAGTAATTTTTTTCTATTTTTTAAATTAAAGATTTAGTTGGATTCTCTGACTATTTTCGGTTTTTATTATTCTCTTTGTGGTTTCTTTTTAAATTAATTTCTGTTCTGATTATTTAAATTGTTTTGAGTTATCTTTCTGTTCTGTGTTTCTAATTAAAATTTTGATTGATACACTTGAATTTTTCTTTTGAAAATACTAATTTGTTTTGGTTTGTGTGTTTTAGTCTGAATTTGTATTTAATAATTCTGATTTTTGGCTTATATGTCAATTTTAATTTCCAATATTTATTACTGTCTTCTAGTTTATAACATTATTCTGATTTCTTATTCTGATTTTCTGATTTTTTATTCTGATTTTTCTGATTTCATTATTCTGATTTTTTATTTTTCGTTCTTTTATTTTTCTTCAATTTAATTTTTATTTTTGCAGGTATTTGCCCATTTATTTCTCGCTTCTGGTTCATTAAGTTTAAAACATTCAAATAATTTATTGACCGATCTCATAATGAAGCAAAGAATTTCAGCGGGGATTGGATTGGCAATTAATTTTTTAAATACTGCCCGGCTTGAATTAAATTATGTTTTGCCTCTTCGTTATTTTCCTGGGGATAATTGTTCGTCTGGATTACAATTTGCTGCTGGAATTAATTTTTTGTGAAAATAAAGGAATTTTTTTAAATTAAATTTTGAAATTGTTTTGTTAAAACAAAAGAAAATATTTTGTTTTGTTTTTTTGTTATTCTTGTCAATCTTTTATTTTTTTTAATTTATTTAAAAAAAATTTTGAAATGAATGTCAGAAATTTAAAATTTGTTACTAGCAATCAAAACAAACTTAAAGAACTTAAGGCTTTGTTGGGAAGCAATTTCAATGTAAGATTAGAAAGAAATATGTAGTATTTTTGAGGGGCGGGGAGGGGGGGGGGGTAGACCGAATGTATTAGTCTAATTAAACAGGAAACAGCAAACTCCTCTCAAAGCAACTTTAAAAGGTATTTAAAACACTATCCTCGGACATTCTCTTTTCCTTACAATTTCTCGCATAACTATGACGGTGTTTAGGGATGGTTGACTTTTTGGGTGTTTAGATTTTCTTCAATTTCTCGATTTTGCATAAAAATTATTTATAAATAGGTAGAACATATCGGACTTGACCTGCCCGAATTTCAAGGAGAACCAGACGAAATTGTTGCTAAAAAATGTGAACACGCAGTCAAACAAATTGAAGGGCCTGTACTTGTAGAGGATACTTGTTTGTGTTTTAATGCATTTGGAGGGTTGCCCGGTAATTTTGGATGTTATTTTGACCTAATAAAATTTTTTTTATTTTCATTTTAAGGACCTTATATTAAATGGTTTCTTGAAAAATTGAAGCCGGAAGGATTGATAAAGTTGTTAGGTAATTAAGGTTATTTTTAAATTTGGGGGTTTTCTGGATTTTTTAAAATGATTTGTTGTGCTTGTTTGTTCGTTTTTTATTGGGATTGATTTTTGTTTATTCAAAACCAGACAAAAAAATTCTCTCAAATTTAAATATATCCACATTTAAAGCTGGATTTGAAGACAAATCGGGCTATGCACTCTGTACTTTTGCATATTGTAAAGGTGTAAATCAACAAATTTATACATTCCAAGGTTTTAAGTTGCTTTTATAAAATTTAATTCTGAATTTTTAGGCAGAACAGAAGGGATAATAGTTGAGCCTAGAGGAAGTCGTCAATTTGGTTGGGATCCTTGTTTTATGGTAGAAATTAGGGTAGCTCACGGACGGTTATTAACCGGTACCCCCGGTTTTCGGTTTTGACCGGTTTTCGACCCCCGGTTTTCGGTTCCGGTTTTTGATTTACCCCCGGTTTTTGGTTAACCGGGACCGGTTTTTGGACAAATTTTCATCCAGAATATCCTATTAATATGTTGTCACATTCTAACGCTTTTAAATAGATATTCTATAGACTAGGAGCTGAATAATCTACAAATTTCAACAATTCGAGGAATTAAAGGGTATATGGCGAGATAAAGTTGGCTGATTTTGAATATTAGAAGCAGTGCTGGGTATTTGCCATTTGTTGGCTCCGGCTCCGGGCTTACAAAATCTTGGCTCCGGGCTCAGGGCTTATAGAATCTTGGCTCCAGCTCCGGAGCCGGCAATTTTCGGAGCCGCTCCATGTTAGCTCCAGGCTCCGGGTGGAAAATCAATGAATATTTTTCATTGGGGTGATTTTGTTAGATAGGGTGATACAGAGGATAAGAGGGGTATCACAGGGTTAAGCGGAATCTAGGTGGATTAAGGACGATATCGGGGAATTAAGCTGGATTAAGGGGAACTTGGGTGAATAAGAGTTGGTGATCTATCACTCTCTCATTATCACTCGCTTTTTGCGCCGCAGGCGAAAATTTAGAGAATTTTGGAAGATCCTTAAGCCAAAAATCTTCCTTTTTTGCGCCGCAGGCGAAAATTTTGAGAATTTTGGAAGATACTTAAGCCAGATTTTTTCATTTTTTGCGCCGCAGGAAAAAAATGAACCGACCGTCGGCCCGACTCGAAAAAGGCAACCATATTTAAAAGGACCTTTATCGAGTAAAGTTCATCAACTAAACCACTTAACCACACATCTCAAGTAATAAAACTGAAAGAAATTACATATATTTATCGAAAAAGAAAAGGAAGGAAATAATTTGGCGAACTATATTTTGGGAGCTAAAATGTCCTAAAAATCACAAAAAATTCCATCTTTAGGGGTGTATCTTTAAAACCGAAACCGGGCGGTTTTGGTCACCGGTTTTCGGTTATCGCCGGTTTTCGACCCCCGGTTTTCGGTTCCGGTTAATTCGCCAAAAACACCGGTTAACGGTTCCGGTTCGGTTAACCGTCCGTGAGCTACCCTAGTAGAAATGTATAAAAATATTATCAATTTTATTATTTTTTCAGCCAAATGGATTTGGAAAAACATTTGCAGAAATGACATCAGAAGAAAAAAACAAAATATCTCATAGAGGAAAAGCTTTGGAAAAATTGAAAGAATTTTTGGAAAATGAGAAAATTTGAATATGTATGTAGAAGAGATGATTACAAGCAATGGAGGAATTGAAGGAAAGGAAATACTACAAAGGAGGGTGATGATATGGATTAATTGGAGATTTCTGTTGATGTTTTTTGTTCCAAAAATCTTTTTTTTGCTATACAAGTATAAATCTATTTTCGAAAAAATCCATTCAAAAAATGATTTCTTTGAATGGATTATAGAGCACTAATTTTGTTTGACGGTTTATCGATATAAATCGATTTTGTATTATCTGTAAAAGTGAATGTCTTTTAATGTCCGCATGATATATTTAAGGTTGACGAACTTATTTGATAAGTCTATTTAGTTCTTTTTTGTTTGTAGATATTTTGAAGTAATTGATTGGTTTACACTTTTTTTGAATTTAATTTATAAACATTGGCATAACGCTTATTTTAGAGATAGTTTATAAAATAGAGAATTAGAGTTTTTCTTTGTGTGATTCTTTTTCTTTAATTTCATAATTTCTTTCGTTTTCCATTTTTGTAAACAACAACTGCCCAACTTTCCGTTTTACCATGGTTAGAGTTTTAAATCAATAATCGACGTCTTTGGTTCGGGGCATCCTACAACCTTATTCATAACAATTTGATTAATCTCTTATTTTTTTTACGTTTTTTAGAGTTCAAAATTTTCAAAAATTTATTCCTACTCTTCTTTTCTGTCAATGCCATGATAATTTAATATATGAAGGCAATTAAATTCTTGATGTGTCAGCATCAGATTTGAGGCCTGCTTGATGGATGAAATATGGATGGATGAGTATGAATGGAGTAATTTAAAGGTTTTTCTTTTAATTTTTGGGTTTTTCCATGGAAGGGCTTTTACAGATTTTTGAAATATGTGGGGCTGTTTTGTACTAGTATTAGGTAGTTATAATAACTGCAGATTCTTTACTCGCTTCTTATAGCTAGAAATACATCATTAAGTAAGTTTGTAACCTTCCTCCAATGAAGGTTAAAATCTACCCGCTGTTTTTTATTTTTTTGAGGGCTGAGAGTCGAAACTTTTTTGAGGAAAGTTCTGGGCTAAACTTCTATCTCGTTTTCAGAATACGATCTCTATGTATGAGTCTCTGGTGGATCCTAAGTTATCTAAGGCTTCCAGGGCATCTATTCATTAACTTGTTTATATCAATTTTGGCCTTTTGTAAGTATTTATTTTAAATTTGATTAATGCCAAAATTCATATGTTAGTCCTCAAATTGCTTATAGACGGCTGCGCTTGGTTTCGTCCCACCCTGGGTTTGTCCCCCTTGGTTTCGGCCCACTTGGTTTCGTCCCCCTGAACAAAAACTTTGGTTTCGTCCCACTGTACAAAAACCTTGGGTTCGTCCCCCTTGGTTTCGTCCCCTTGGGCAAAAACTTTGGATTCGTCCCACTAAGTTAATAATTGGTAAAATGCTCTAGTAAACTTAGGATTTGACTAGCGGATATTCTTTATCGCTATTGTCTTTTATTTTTTTTCATTTTTAGATTATTTTCTGCATTTAAAATGATTAGAAGCCGTCAAGATGCGATCCAACCATCCACCCCAAGCACATTCATGTCAGATTTTGAGTGTGCTCCACTTCGTGCTATAGAGCAAGTGTTTCCAGCAGCTTCTAAATCTGGCTGTATGTTTCATATGGGGCAGAGTTTGTTTCGCAAGTGGCGTGACGACAACAAGAGGAAGGGGCAAATGCTTTCCTTCCTGTGAATCATGTGCAACCACCACAAGATTTATCGACAGAATTCGGTTTTTCTAGTTTATTTGTTTTTTATGTTTTTATTTGACGAATTCGATAAAAATTTTACTTTTTACTTTGTGTTTTTGATTCTTCGTAGGCTTTTACTAAGGTTTTGATTTTTTAAAAAAGATTGCTCATGTTTTTATTAAGATTCTCCATTTTTAATTTTTAGTTCGACAAAGTGAGTGTTTTTACTCTGCTGGACATTTTGAGATGGGACGAAACCAAGGGGGACGAACCCAGGGTTTTTGTACAGAGGGACGAAACCAAGGTTTTTGTTCAGGGGGACGAAACCAAGTGGGCCGAAACCAAGTGGGCCGAACCCAGGGTTTTTGTACAGTGGGACGAAACCAAAGATTTTGTTCAGTGGGACGAACCCAGGGTGGGCCGAAACCAAAGCGCGCCCTTATAGACAGCTAAGAAAATTTTCAGGGAATTTTTTTTTGAAGTTTTTGCTCGATTTTATATTCAAAAATGATTTTTTAATGCATTACTTTTTCAGATTTAGGTAATGTTGAGAAAAACTTCAATTGCTGCTTTACTGTAACTATGCAACATCAATTGCTTTGATGGTACTCGTGCAAATTAGTTATTATTTTGTATATTTAAATTTTTTTCCTAGTTAGTCGTGTACCCAGTTAGTCAAAGTATTTGGGACTTTGGGGTGTTTGAATATAATCAAGAGAAAAATGCACTATTATTTTTTCCTTCTCTCTGCTTACTTCATAATGTTTTACATTGGAGAGAAAAGAATGCATGAGTTGTGAAGAATTGAAAGCAAAGAAAAAAAGCAGACACAAAAAATAAAGAGAAAATGGGCGGTTGGGTTTATTGAGTAAAGTAAAGTAAAATGTAGGGAAATTTGACGCCAAAGACAAAATGAGCGGGCAATTCGCCGTTCGATTTGAAATAAACTAAAAAATGAACAAATTTAATAAGTATAAGAGAATAACATAGGGCAAAATGGGAAAATATTTTAAAAAGCTGTGATTACCCGGGCTGTTCCACATTAGCAGAGCTGTAATTTTTGAATTTAAATTTGATGAATATTTGATTTTGAAATATTCTTGTTCTGAAACATTACAGGGAACATTTTATAGGTTTTAGTGTTTAAGGGGAATTGTGGTTTTCTTTACATGGGCTGGAACAAATTTCTACTTTTTTAGGAGACTATTCGCCTTTCTTTTCAATGAGAATGACTTGGGTTGAGCTGTGACTTGGGTTGAACAGGTGGGAATATGCTAAATTTCGAACAACTGTCTCTAGGTGGTTACCTGGGCTGGGAGAGGTGTTCCAAGAAAGGTTTACCTAGGCAGCTATTGGGTAATCATTGCCATATATAGGACTCAGTGGCCCCAGTGGTAGCCTGGATAATCATTTATAGGACAAATCTGCTCATAGCATTATCATGGAACATCTCTCATAATGGGTAACACAGCCCGGGTAATCACTTAATGGAACTGCCTGGTTACAAAGACGACTTTCTCTCTGTCGAAGGAGAAGACTGGCGTGCAAGAACTGGCGTGCATCTCCCGTGCACGCCGTGTTGAAGACTGGCTGCACGCGAGATATGTTAACAAGGCTGGATAGAACTAGAGGTAAGATTTAAATCCAGATTATATTTTCGTGTTTTAGATGTTAGTCGCGTGCCTCTTTGTTCTTACGCACGACGGGCCGGAAAATTTCAATACATATATAACAATACACAAATAAATACAAATAAAAAATAAAATAATTTCTATACATACATACAATAAAATACACATACAAATAAATAAAATTACTGTGGTTGTCAAAGAGGTGTTATATCTTGAGCTTCATAATCCGTTTAGCAAATTCTGGTCTCAAAAATCACATTTAATGTTACTGTGCGAAGGGGTCATGTCCAAATTTTTCAAAAATTGTTTCAATAATTCGTTATTAAATAACTACTAATACTATTTAAACAACCACTTTTACTAATTCTACGACCACTTTTTGTTTTCTTTCTTGCTTAATTCTCTTTCCATTTATTTTTCTCTTGATGGCGCATAGCTTGGTTGCATTTGGTCCATTTCTCTTTTCGCCTCGACTCATATTATATTAGAAAAGTGGTTGTCTGTTGAGTAAAATTGAAAAAGTGGCTGTGTGCTTGCGAATTGTAAAATAAAGTGGTTGTTTGCTGAGGAAATGGAAAAGAAGAATGTATAGGAAAATAAATAATTCTCGACTTAGCAGATTTCAAGTCCTTCCGGGCTTCTTGGTTCCTTTTGATGCAAATTCTTATCATCCAATCAACATGTTTATGGTATAATCTGAAGACTCAAATGTTCTACTTTGATTTTTAACCGTTTTAAAGCGATTTGTCATCATTCTAAAAGACGCTTCGGATGGATTAACGGATTAAGTAGGACAATGCTTCGTGGATATGCTCTAGCTCGCGGAAAATCTGAAGAAATGGCAACATCTAGGTGCACATCTTATTGCATATGGGAAGATGTTGAATTTCCCGGCTGAAAATTGATTAGCGGTTGAATCTCGATGAAAGAGAAAAAAATTTCATACTAAATGTAGCCTCTGGGCTGAATTGGTGAAGTGAAAAGTTGATATTTTGTGTTGAGACGAAGCGTCCTTGTTGAAGGATCTTAATTTTATGCCAATTCATTGCTGAATTGGCTAGACGAGCAATCGGTCGGTTCGATGCACACTTTTTAGTGTCTCGTAAAGCCAGCAAGTGACCCGATTGGTTGTGAGACCAAATCTGTCTCGCCTTGTGTGTCGTTCTGGCGCCGACTGAATGCACTATTTTATTGTGCAGCTTAACGCTTTTCCGGGTAAAATTTGTTACTCTCAGATTTCATGAGTAAATTTTACCTGGATCTACGAGATATCTGGTTGATCCTGCCTGAACTGATGTATTCATTTCAAAGATTAAGCCATGCATGTATAAGTTTAATCGTTTTAACGAGAAACCGCGAACGGCTCATTACAATGGCCATGATTTACTTGATCTTGATTATCTAAATGGATAACTGTGGAAAAGCTAGAGCTAATACATGCACCAAAGCTTTGTCCTCTCGGAAAAGCGCATTTATTAGAACAAAACCACGCGGCTTCGGCTGCTTCTTGTTGACTCAGAATAACTAAGCTGACCGCATGGCCTTGTGCCGGCGGCGTGTCTTTCAAGCGTCCACTTTATCAACTTGACGGGAGCATAATCGACTCCCGTGGTGGTGACGGATAACGGAGGATCAGGGTTCGACTCCGGAGAAGGGGCCTGAGAAATGGCCACTACGTCTAAGGATGGCAGCAGGCGCGCAAATTACCCACTCTCGGCTCGAGGAGGTAGTGACGAGAAATAACGAGATCGTTCTCTTTGAGGCCGGTCATCGGAATGGGTACAATTTAAACCCTTTAACGAGTATCAAGCAGAGGGCAAGTCTGGTGCCAGCAGCCGCGGTAATTCCAGCTCTGCTAATACATAGAATTATTGCTGCGGTTAAAAAGCTCGTAGTTGGATTCGTATCGGTACCCTGGAACCCTCCGGGTGTTTCTGGGTGTTATCGATTTATCGTAATGTTCGGTTTTGAGTCCTTAACAGGATTCTTAACAGGCATTGCAAGTTTACTTTGAACAAATCAGAGTGCTTCAAACAGGCGTTTTCGCTTGAATGATCGTGCATGGAATAATAGAAAACGATTTCGGTTCAGTTTTATTGGTTTTACGGACTGAGATAATGGTTAACAGAGACAAACGGGGGCATTTGTATGGCCCCGTGAGAGGTGAAATTCTTGGACCGTGGCCAGACAAACTACAGCGAAAGCATTTGCCAAGAATGTCTTCATTAATCAAGAACGAAAGTCAGAGGTTCGAAGGCGATCAGATACCGCCCTAGTTCTGACCGTAAACGATGCCAACTAGCGATCCGCCGATGGAAATTATATTGCCTTGGTGGGGAGCTTCCCGGAAACGAAAGTCTTCCGGTTCCGGGGGAAGTATGGTTGCAAAGCTGAAACTTAAAGGAATTGACGGAAGGGCACCACCAGGAGTGGAGCCTGCGGCTTAATTTGACTCAACACGGGGAAACTCACCCGGCCCGGACACTGTGAGGATTGACAGATTGATAGCTTTTTCATGATTCAGTGGATGGTGGTGCATGGCCGTTCTTAGTTCGTGGAGTGATTTGTCTGGTTTATTCCGATAACGAGCGAGACTCTAACCTACTAAATAGCTGGTACATAATTTTAGTGTATACAGCTTCTTAGAGGGATTTGCGGTGTTCAGCCGAAAGAAATTGAGCAATAACAGGTCTGTGATGCCCTTAGATGTCCGGGGCTGCACGCGCGCTACACTGGCAAAATCAACGTGCTTGTCCTACCCCGAAAGGGGCGGGTAAACCATTGAAAATTTGCCGTGATTGGGATCGGAAATTGCAATTATTTTCCGTGAACGAGGAATTCCAAGTAAGTGCGAGTCATCAGCTCGCGTTGATTACGTCCCTGCCCTTTGTACACACCGCCCGTCGCTGCCCGGGACTGAGCCATTTCGAGAAATTTGGGGACCGTTGATTTAATTTTTCTAAATTACTTTGATGGAAACCAATTTAATCGCAGTGGCTTGAACCGGGCAAAAGTCGTAACAAGGTAGCTGTAGGTGAACCTGCTGCTGGATCATTACTTTATGTGATGTTCAAATTTGAATTCGCAACAAAAATATATAGTTGTGAAACGGCTGTCGCTGGTGTCTAGGTGTTGCTGATACAGTTGTGAACGTCCGTGGCTGTATATGTGGTGACATGTTAGGACTCTAAAATGAGTTTAAGACTTAATGAGCCTCTTAAGTGAGGACGCCAGCACTATTTTTTTTCTATATTTTTAAAAAAAAACGAAAATTTCTAGCCTTATCGGTGGATCACTCGGCTCGTGGATCGATGAAGAACGCAGCAAACTGCGATAATTTGTGCGAACTGCAGAAACCTTGAGCACAAAAGTTTTGAACGCATATTGCCGCATTGGGGTCAAACCCTTTGCTACGTCTGGTTCAGGGTCATTTTCTTTTTAAGCGAAAGCTTTAATTCTATATTGCTTCAAGCTTTATATTCGAAAATGATTGTTGGATATTCTAATTGTTTGCAACGTATCAACAATAACTAATTTTTGACCTGAACTCAGTCGAGAGCACCCGCTGAACTTAAGCATATCAGTAAGCGGAGGAAAAGAAACTAAACAGGATTCCCCCAGTAACGGCGAGTGAACAGGGAAATGTCCATCGCTAAATCATTTTGCCTCAGGCATTATGAGGTGTAGCGTATAAGCCGTAATCCTTGATCTTTTGTCTCAAACAAGTCCCCTTGACAGGGGTTCCACAGAAGGTGCAAGTCCTGTACATTGAGATAATTGATCGATATTTCCGTGCTTTAGAGTCGGGTTGTTTGGGATCGCAGCCCAAAGTCGGTGGTAAACTTCATCTAAGACTTAATATTGCCACGAGACCGATAGCAAACAAGTACTGTGAAGGAAAGTTGCAAAGCACTTTGAAGAGAGAGTTAAAGAGGACGTGAAACCGGTGAGGTGGAAACGGATAGAGTCGGCGTATCTTTCAAGTATTCATTTACATTATTTTTATGTTGTGATCTCTGAGCTCCAGATTGGGACAGAGGGAAGCAGCATAATTTTCTGTGAGGCATTTACTTGTTTGGTGCTTGGGGATGTTTGATGCAGATTTGTAACCGCCGTTTTGAGGCCAGCTTGCTGGTACCCAAACGGTGTTAGCATTTTTTGTCTTGGACATTTGAGTATGGCTTGCGGGCATTTATTGGTTCGATCTGAGTGTAAGTTACGGTCGCATGCGACACGTGCTTTTCAATTGGTTCGGTCCAGTTTATGCTCTCGTACTCCTTCCCCATGTGAAAGCCGGTCATCTATCCGACCCGTCTTGAAACACGGACCAAGGAGTTTATCGTGTGCGCAAGTTTTTGGGTGTTAAAAACCTAAAAGCGAAATGAAAGTAAATGACT